>JAMKCH010003982.1:0-148070 GCA_023653785.1 Ophioderma brevispina
CCGCCACAACATCTCAAAATTATTACGAATCATTGCAATCTGAATTGATCGGCATATACAAAACGTTTGAATCAAACCTTTTTGTTTACAGCAGTAAAAGGAAACAATATTTTAAAAACATAAATAAAGAGAAAAAGTAAATTTGGATGCCTCTTTTGAAAGACCCCCCCCCCACAACACACACCGGTGTTACATGTAAAATGTCTATAAAACGTATATTTTGGGACTATTGCTTATGATACTAACAACACATTACAATACACATATTAAATAAAAATCCATTCACCAGACGTAGCAATAAATCTCTCGAATAATTCAAAATTTTGTGAAGACTAAGCACCCTATTTTGTAGAGATCATTTCGATATTTGTCCTAATTTCTTCCGCCTAAATTTTGTTTTTAAAATTATTTGCATTTTTTTTTCCGCAAATAGACTCTACATCATTATTCTTCATGACAAACGTCTTAAATCGCTTATATCTACATATAACTCCGAGTATCTGTTATATAATACCCCTACCCCTGATACCGTTTTCTTAGCTACGTTTTCATTTAGCATTTTAAATCTTAATTCTAAATTAAAAAAAAAAAAAAAAAAAAAAAAAAGAAGAAGATAATTTTAACAACAGCACGTTTGGGGTCATCCAAAGATATGTACTAACCGTATCTGAGGTCAAAATTTGTAATATCTTTCTGAGCCAGGTCCAACTTTTTCTGAGCGACTTTTGACGCAATGGGGCCAGCCTATTTTCCCAAAGTGAAATGAATGCATACAGGTATTGTCATTTGGCTTTCCCCTGCATTTAACTTACCAGTGTCCTTAAAAAGCCAAACTTCTTTTGATGAATTTTAATTGTGTGTAACAATTTTTTTAGAGCTTCTATCGGTCATATTATTCAGGAGTAAACAAACAACGCCGTATTTTTCAAGTTGATTTTTTTTGGGCTTATTTATTTTAAAATGAACCAGTGTTATTACTGTGTTCGAACTGCTTCAACGAAATGCAATCGCCCAACCATAATTATTACCTTTTGTTTCCTACAATGCAAATTGTGGCGATGACTTTCTCTAGAACTAATGTATACTTAATTAGATTCCCTCCTTTAACCTATTTTTTGTATTACAAATTAAAGTATCCCTAATTAAAAAATCAAACGTGATATGTTATACAGAATTTACTATTAATAATGATATAAGTCCGGCTTTAATATTAAACCCCTAACTGCTTACCGTTGAACACTATCAGTTACCTCATTGAATGTTTACTTATACCTCATTCAATTTAGACACGGGATTCCCGTAAAATCAACTTTGGGTTTGCGTTCGTGAATTTCATAAATGGCGTTAGGTTCGAAAAGGTCATGTACGAGCGCACAGATGAAGCAAATGCTTTTCACTGACAAAACTTTTAAAATACCACCCACCTTCAAGATTAAACAATCTATATAATCAAATCCGACGGTTGCTTCTAAAAAATGTTTGCAAGCTAAAATCGAATAACTAAAGCTAAGTTGTAAAAGATATGAGCTTGCGTTTTTCCTTCATATTTTTAAATACATTGATTTCGACTTAATTATTATTTTACTTAAGCTTTCTATAGGCAGTAATCATCTCCAATATGCAGAGCACTAATTCTCTAGGATGCTCTACTATTTACGGAGGAACATATAGACAATAATACAATATAAACATTGAATGTCAGAAACAGATAATAATAATACACAGTGAATATAAATAGGATGAAACTACAAAATACGCTACATCAAAATAAAATATAAACAAACACTATGCTTAAGTAGGATTTAACAAATGTTGATGCTTTATGCTGTGATCGTACTCATTGATATTTTAATGAGAGGATAACTGCAGGAAGACTGGTTTCCATATTTTACAAACGAATAGCGACGTTGTCAACATTTGTTAATCGTCGGAGGTTTTTAAGACTTCCTGTATTAAAGTCTTTAAAACAATTCTTAATTGGATTATGGGAGAGATCCAATATTCCCTTAATCGTACTTTTGATCACAACTTATTAGGCAATATATTTTGGCACTACTGCATAGGTATGAAAAATATAAAGGATGTTAAGTTACTGCTATGAAAGAGCCGGCATACAAAAGCGTATGGGTTGGATTTGATGTATGCACATAAAACGAAGTGTTAATATATAGCGACATTTATCATTATATAGCGCTTTTCCCCGGATACAAAGCGCTGTTGCTATTATTACGCTTCCTTTAGGAAATCGTCACAGCCCATTTCGCTTACACGGAAGCGGTGGTGAAGGATTTACGAGCCTACATATAGAAAGTTCCTAGACTCTAGGTTTCGGACTGGGCTTCGTACGGACACCCAGTCTCCGAAACCTTTAATCAAGATTCAGAAACTGTGTCCTAGGACACAGAGCTTCTGACACCTCAAAAATAATGTTACTTAGTGCGACCGGACTCCTGGATTTCGGTGGACTCTCATTCGTACAACATCACAAAAACTTCGGGTCCTCTCCAGGAGCGTCCTAGGACCCGGTGCTATGGACCAAACGTCCTAGGACCCTTTGGTCTTGTGAGTATCGTCCCAGGAAGGAACCCTAATCCTGTGCCTTTGCCATCCTAGGACCCAGCAGTACTGTGATGCATTTTCCACTCCCAGGACCCTACACTGGGCGGTGTAGTCCAGACCCTGAGGTCCTGTGTGTAGCGTCCCAAGTCATACAGATATGCTACTCGTACATTAATTGAAAGGTACTGTTACTTAAAAAGCAGGCCGATCCAGAGCAGTCCTCTGTGCGTAAGCGGTGCAGACCTTCAACACCAGGTATGTAATAGTATTATGTTTGTATGTATTGTGATCATGTTATTCGGTGATTGTATACGTATGTTCGAGTCCTGGTCGTACCGCTTTAATAGTCGGTTCCGTTAGAATTGTTTTAATTTTATTACTTTTAATCTTATTCTATTTTTATTTATTAGTAAGTTTATATACTTTTTTTTAATTTAATTTGATTACTTAGATCTTTTCATTTTAAAATCTTTTAAAACTTTTCTATTTAAAATTTTGAATTGGTTTGTAGAGCACTTGTTTTTGGACAGGAAGTTTAAATAGAGAAAATAGTTTGAAAAGATGAAAATATTATATATGAATATGTTAAATGTGTTTTTGTAATGTTAACCACAGTTTGAAAAGATAAACACTAATTCATATTTAAACAGTGATTAACGCGTTTATATGGTAAAAATATATCGATACCTATATCAAACGCACAAATGGGAAATGTAAAACAAGTTGCCGTTGCTTTGTAAGAGGTGTTCATGAAAAGAAAGATGAAACCCCCATCAATCCACCCATTAAAATCTTTGCGTGTTCAATTAATTATGAATACTTTAACATGATAAGGTTGAACATTTTAGGTTAATCATTGATATAATTAGGTGTGTTACGTGCTGATCTTAATAAATGCTATATATGTTAATGTCATATATTAGAACTGTTTTTGCAGGTACTTATAGCTCGCATGTGACAAAATCCTTAGACGTGTAGATGAAAACGTAATATGTATACAAGGTATTACTACAACTTGGCTGCAATAAGGCTCAACGTTGTTTTTCTTGGCGAAGAGGTGCATGCTTTCTTCTGGCATCTGGAAAATGCTGTAAAATGTCTGAAATGCACGGTTGTGGCCCACTTTCAGCTGTACCGACTATTGAGCATCAGCTTCGTGCTGGGCATTTTTATGCCTTTTACGTTTAGCTGTACATTGGTTGGCTATTTGTTATATCCTTATTAAAATTTTTATAGAAACATGACCAAAGTTGCCAGTTTCTCCATAGACTAGTGTGTGTAAGGTAGTATATTTTTTAATATCTACAGAAAGGTTAGGTTAAACACAATACATTTCTGAAATGGACTGTATTTATTAGAGAACAGAAATGTTAATAGCAAGAAATGGTTGTTCATAACATTTTAGTTCTACTTACCATGGAATCAAGCGTAAACCTTGAGTAAAAAATGGACCCGATTACACCGCCATTGCATCTTTAAAATAACACAAATTCAATATCTTATGTAGTATCAACGAACGGGCATTTTCAGCATAAAAATTTACTACCGTTTCGGGATGTTTCAAAAACAATATGACTATACGATAATGATGTTTATTGTATCCACATTTATGACAGAAATTAGTTGCACGCGCGAAATGATAAAAAATGCTCTTCCTTCATGTCGAGTGGGCTTCTCAAATTGTGATGGCTTTCCGTACTCTACTGTCACAACATGTCAGTTTTTCGTTCATCCTCTTCCTGTTCTGGGTAGTATGTTTCGGATGTCTATGTAGTGAGCTGTACTAATCGATCTCTGTTCGGAAGTCCAATGTATCAGGCTTGATACTAACGTTTCACTGCTCCTAGATCGGTGGTTATTCAGCGGGGGGGGCCTCTTTCTCTTAGTTTGGTTGCCACGTTGTGGAGATTGGCGTATATTCCTTGTTGATGGATGTCTGTTGCCATTGGATGTGAAGAGCTCTACATTATAGGGAAGTACTATTGGAAGTACCATCTGATTGTTTTTAACTTGCGAGGTAGGTCTAGGATGAGTTCACAGCCATAAAATATAACTGACGCAACTGCGTCCTTGGTGGATGACCCCAACAGTAGTGCAATGTCATCATTGAGCGTCGGCGATATGTAGTACTTTATACCCATCTACTCCTCCTCATCTTTAACTGAAAGCCCAGTTCTTCCTCTTTCCGCATTGGCTATTCCAGAGCGTAATCAGAGGATGATTTCAGAATGTCTTATGGTTAACCGAGCGTAGATACCGGGGTAAAGTAAGTTGTACTTGCACACAGCCACATATATTCCAGCCAATTTGAATTTATAACGGATTATTGAGTTGTTTAATTTTTTTTTCAAGTCCAAAATCTTCGATATGGGAAATTAAGTTAATGCTTATTATGTATATCATGTCATTATCATGTGTTCAGCTGCACCTGGTGATAAACTAGTGTTACATGGGATTGTGGGGCTTTCTGCTCTGAAGAGTAATCAATAAACAATGAGTAATTTCACATAGGTTCATTTTCCATCCGCTTGGATCACTTTGTCTTTGTTTGATGGCATTAACAAGTAGCTGATTAGGTCTGTACGTCTGAGGACACCATAGCCTGAGCATTTCATCATTTACCTGTATGGGTGTTACATCAAAGGCTTTCTTTAAATCTATGAAATGTAATTAGGACCATTGCCCCGCTGCCAAAAAAAAAAAACTGATGTCGTCTCGATTTCGCACGATCAATTCTTCAGGTGTATTATATGCATCCCAAAGGTCTTTTTTCTACCGGTTCTCGAGAACTTTCTGTGTCTGTATCCTCCTGGTTCGAGTGGAACGCTCTTGTATTGGGATTATATGCAATATTGTTTTTGTGTCGTCATGAACAAGGGACTTGAAGACGGCACATAGGATGACTATGGTCGAACTGTATGTGTGTGTGATTTGTGTGTCTGTGTATTGTGTGTCTGTGTGTCTGTGGCCAAATGGGAAATCCTTAAATAATATATGCATTGCCGTATGAATTCCCGCAAGGGCTACGGTGATGTAACTTGAGGTTGAAAGGAGGGGACGGGGTGGGGTGAAATGTTGGTGGACTATGTGACCTTTGGTCCCATTCACAAAACGCGGACAGGAAGACGACACTCACGGTCGGGGACGCGATGTATTTTGCATTTTCATCAGCCGCATTGGCTGTTTTCCAAGAAGGCTTTAAAGTGGGTTGTACCGTTTTATAGACTTTTCTATTGGTTATTTCCTTAGCTGCCCTTTCTTTTGCTAGATCTGACCATATTTGCTTTGTGCGTGATTGCCCTTCTAAATTAATTTGTTGTTGAGCTCAATCCCTGAACCTTGATGTATGTTTTTCCAGCTTTCTCTTCGCCAAGCTATCTCCCACATTGATGGTGCGCCAATGATTTATTGTAATTATCCACTTGGTATTTCTGCTCCTTTTCGTGAAAACAACACCAACTGGGATAGAGTGGTATATGCTGTGTTTATCTGTTATCGTATTGAATGATAGCAAAGCGGGCACAAACGAAAATTAAAACAGGTGTAAAATAGGCCCGGTTTGTCTCAGCATTCAGCAAATTCTAAAGCTCCTTGCGTAACTCGACCATTCTGAAATTTACCCGGGGCTTGCATTGCATTACAACTACGGAAGGCATTGTCTGATATCTAAAATATTGTTCACGCAAATTGGAATGGATCAGGGCCGTAGAAGGGGGGGGGGGTGCGGGGGTTGGCGGACGCATCCCCCCCAAAAAAAAATGACACAGGTCGCTGAGGATGTTGAAGGTTACGCTTTGCCATGTTTACGGTCCCGTGTATTTAATTAAAGTTTATCTTAAGGGTTGTTGTGTTGTGCATTTGTATATGAATGACTAAGGAGCTGTTAACCATCGCATTACGATTGCTGTTGTTACTATATTGTTTCTCAAGCTGCGACGATATCTTTTTTTTTCCCTAACCCCCCCCCGCCCCCCCCCCCTCCCCCTCCCGCTTCCTTTCAGAATTGGAGACGACGGTGAAAAATTTTGGTCAAACGGATTTTTTTTGGTACGCCAAAAGGTACGATTCTTCTGCAAAATCCGCCCCCCCGCAATAAATTCCTGGCTACGGCCTGGTAATGATAATAGGCTTAAGGTCAGTCACAGTTCGGTGAGATGATATTTACGGGGGGGGGGTTTGTTTTTTTTACGGTTACTCGGAGATTTACGGACGGCGTTTAAATACAGTGTTAGCTACACGACTTGTTAAAAGGTCCATTGGCCCGATCGCTAATAGCCCTCGTCCCCAGAAGTCCAGTTTACCGGAAGTGGCCAAAATTTTGGTAGCAGAAGAAAGCTACTACTTTTCCCCATCATTCTACACCCTGTAAATCTTAGGGATAAAGGATGTTTGGTTTGGAAGTTATGATGAAATGTGCCCCTTTTTGGTGACCACTATTAATTTTAACAGGACTCTCAGGGGCTTACAACAACTCACCACTTTTAGCTCTTACAACACCTCAAACGACTGGAACTATCGCGCGCGAAAACTTTGCGATGGAGTTTTGGGGTGAAGACCAATCCTCAAGATGAAAATTTCAATATACTTAAATCCGGGCCATCCTCCTTTAAAATATTTCACCTGACCTGCGGTTTCTTAACAGTGCGTTAGCTAACCACAGTTTAAGGCCTAACCACCGTTTATTTTAACAATCGTTTTGGAGAATACGGCCCTAGTGTGTAGGCACGATCTTGAAGTGATGGATATGGGATGTTGGGTGGTGGGTTGGGGGGGTCGAGTCATAGTCCGCGCAAGGCAGCACAATCTCCATAGCACAGTGTAAGAAGAAACAAAAACAAGAAGTAGGGAATATCAGATCTTCATGCCGTATTTGGTTCTAAATGACGGCAAATGACTAGTTTTATATTAACCGAGACTTTTAGTGCTTACTGTTTGGTAATCCAGCACAATTGTCAAATATCCATTATCAATGGCCCTCAATATCCATAATGTCATACCTGCTTACTTTGACATCATAGTGACGTCATATTCAGGATATTGTACTTCTTTTGATGGGCCAATAGAAAGATGCCCATCTAAGCTATCCAGTGGTACAAAATTGCCTTTCACTAAGAACTTCCGGGGTGGTAACCTCACCAAAAATGTAACAGATAGCCGATTGTTATAATACTTGTCCCTGTTCTCTTCAGCTGTACTTTCTTGAATGACGTGTTCTCTTCTCCGTCTTCCTAATTGGAATCACTTTTTCTCATATTTTTGTCCGTCGCAGATACATGACATCTGGACTGCTCTTGGAGTCATTTTTATCTCTGAGCAGACAATCATTTCGGTCTTTCTTGGTACCATTTGTTTTTACCCGAGACTGTACCTTAAACCCGTGTGAGCCCACACTGATAAATATGCATATTCTGGTATACCTTGACGTTCCGATGCTACTCTCCCTTTTTTCCCCCATTTCCTTTCATTTCAATTATGTGTAGTCCAGGTGATACTTGCTACCTCCAAACGCCGCCCTGAGAGTCCATATACTGTTTCCTATTTCTTGCGGAAGCATATTCTTTTCTTGCATGAAGAGCTGTATTTACACCTGCAAAATCCAACAGGTATTTTAACACTTTCTCGTTCCTTCGCGGCGAGAGAACGTGACATCGTTTCAGTCATATCCTTGCAATCTCCTAACTACCAGTAAGTCAAGTTCGTGCTAGAATGGAAGTTTAGTTCCCTTGTCTTCTTGCGCGGTGAGCGTATGCAGTCTCTCCTTCTCTTCTGCCATGTTGGTGTGGACAATAGGTAACTACCACAGTTGAAGCAAGATTTATTTGATAATGGCCTAAGAAATAGATCAAGGTGTGGGCCTTTAACACCTTGCTAACGAGTTGAATCCCTCGAGGTAAGCAGTATTTCTAATCATCCAGTGCTGCTTCCATGTGCCAGTTGTTCCAACTTGCCAGTTCGTCTGTTACAGTCCAATTGCATTCATTTCATGGTCGTTGCGTCGCATTATTGTAACAGGTTGCATGGAAATGTTGGCATTCGACCAACTACAAGACTGTTGCATCATAAAAGGTTGGATTTTTTTTCAGACCATCTAAAAAACGATGTTTTCTAAGTGACTTTAGTAATCATATTAGGGTAGGTGAATGGTTACATAATGAGTCCCCACTAACCCCCTCCCCCAAAAAAAAAAAAAAAGTGAAGTGGATCCATGCATAATTTTGAATTACGTTACTTGTAACTTGCCTTTTGTTGGGAGCTATAAATGCCAGATGCCTCCTTTTCTGCTCCAAGCCTGTGTGCACCCGCCCGTTTTTTAAGAGTTGGTTGTTACCTTAACCACAAAAACTGAAACAGCGATTTCCTAGGCTATGCCTCGTCTAACAGCATGTTAATACGCCGAAGAGTTCTTGCACTCCGACGGAAAGGGGTTTAAACACAAAACACCTAAGATTAACATGATGAAAAATGCCATAGAAATTCCAACACTGCTATTTTCAAAAACACCTTGGAAATTTCTAAATAGTTATTTCGAATTTTGAAATTGTCATGGGGTGGACACTTCTAGAATAGTCTATTTTGACCAATTTTCTAAACTGTCGAGCCATTTAAAAAAAAAACTTTGTGCATCTGCAGATATGTAAGTGTGCTCATTGATGCTGCATGCAATAAAATTACTTTTTTTTTCTTCATTTCGAGTAAGATTTTACCCTTTTTACAGAGCCGGCCCCCTTTTTAATACTGCATAATTTTTAACAGTGTAGGGATTTAATGGTGTGCCATTTTAAGCAAACACTCAAGTTGTTCTGGGATGCTTGCATTTGAAACTGCTGCATGGGACACCCACAATTAGAACACAGTCTCCGGACCCTCCAAATCTATGGACACTGGGACTTGGTGTATGTAATAAAACTCAGAGTCCCACTATTTTTAATGTCCTAGGTCTCTTCTTTTTATTACATGTAGCCATAAGGACACTGCTTGTCATTACCGATATCTCCAGGACACTGAAACTCACAAACAACTTGTGTCTATGACCTCTTAAGTTTAAATCATATGGTCCTAGGACTGTTAATTCAACTGCATGGGACACCCACAATTAGTATACAACACAGTCTCCGGCCCCTCCAAATCTAGGGACACTGGGACTTGTGTAATGGCGATAACTTCAGAATCTCACATTCAACTGTCCTAGGACTCTCTTCCTTTTATTACTTATAATAGTTCCCTAGGACACTAGGCGTGTTATTACAACCAACCCCCCCGATAGTCCCTAGGACACTTAAAATCAAAACTTTGTGTCTATGGGACTCCTAAATTCAAAACATTGTTCCCTAGGACTATGAAACAAACAAAACTTAGAGTCCTACGGACCTCTAAAAGGGCTGGACTTGGGCTCGCTCGTTGACAATCCGGCCAAGCGCACACACCTATCAGCACTAGATTGTAATATCCCATAAACATCCTCCGATTTCGCTTGGGTGAACGAGGCATTTGAGCCTGGATTAAGTATATTGCCCAGGACACAACCCCCTTGATCACAATTGGGGCTTCGAACTCCTAGAATTTACCCAAGAAAGGTATTCGAAAAAGTATGGTGGCAATTGTCCTGGAATCCCTTGTACACAACACCCCCACCACTTTTTTTGGTTCATAATTCATGTAAGACTGCATGGAAGTAGCCTTGCATGAAATCTTCTATAAGAGGATTACAAGCCTTACAAGGATTGTCCAGCTTATTCCGTAAAAAGTCTTTACCAGTCTAACTCATTCATATTTAGCAAAACACCAAGAACACACCCTTGTTTCTTCTGATTGCTAAGGACTGGGAACATCTACAGTCCCAACCGTGATGGTTGATGTCTTTGAGGTGTCCGATGTGATAGGATGGATATGGGATGAAAAAAAATGGTCTTTTCATCATTTAGTTTGAGTTTGTTGCAGCGCATCCACTGACTGATTTCATCAATATAAAGAGATAACCTGTCAATAGCATGTTTGGCATCACCATTAATCTGAGATTAAATGTTTAAAAAAGCTGCACATCTGAATCCACGTAGTAATATTGTGCTTCTTGATAACTGGGCGATACAGTAAGTGTACATGACGAAAAGAGACCCAACAACTGAACCCTGAGGTAGACCAAAAGGAAGATGATATTCATTGGAAATAGCGTCCCTGATGCGCACTCGGAATGAAAGGGTCTGTAGGTATGACCGATTCCATAAGGTAGCACCTTGAACTTTGAATGTACCACATAGCCTAAGCATATCCAAAAGAATGACAACACAATGGCGACTGCCTTGCTTTTGTGAATTACATTGAGAATATCAGTCTTACGCAGAAGTGCTGTTTCAGTGCTGTATCGTTCTTTATAATCTGACTGAAACTTCGAATCAAGATGGTCCGTTATCTGATCACTAACTAATTTCTCCATGACCTTCGACACACAACTAATATTTGACAGGGTAATAGTTTTTGCATGAACACCACTTTGTCTAGGGTAGAGGTTTTTACAATGGCTGTGACAGCAGCTTCACGGAGCTTTGCAGGGAAAAGACCACTGCAGATGGACTTGTTTATGATCTGCGTTAACTGCTCAATCAGAGTTCCAACATTCTCCTTAAAGAGACATGAGGGCATTTTCAGAAAGAAGCGCCCCCAATTTTTGTCGAATCCCGGTTTTTTTTTTTTGGCATATTGGAATGCTTACAAAATGTATGTATTAGATCACACCTGAAGTGAATATGCCGAATACGCTGTCTTATGTAATACGATGATTTAGTTTTTTCTGTCGTGCACGACAGAAAATCAAAGGATGGGTTTCTAAGAGGATGATTACGATAGCAGGCAAGTTCAAACCAAGGTTTACGGTTTTCTTTTGTACTTGTTTGTCCAATAAACCTTCGAAACGTTCTTGGTATGGTTTACAACTGATCCAGTGCAATTAGAGAAAAAATTCTTATCCTCAAAAAATCTCCTCCTATATGAAATCACTGCGTTTGACACAATATATGGATGCCCAAAAAAATATTGTTGCACTTTAAGTCATTCGAATGATGATGGTTCTTTATCTGATCACTAATTTCTCCATGAACTTGGACACACAACTAATATTTGACACAGGGCAATAGTTTTTTCATGAAAGCCACTTTGTCTAGGGTAGGGCTTTTTAGAATGTTTGTGACAGCAGCTTCCCGGATCTTTGCAGGGAAAAGACCACTACAGATGGATTTGTTTATGATCAGCGTTAACTGCTCAGTCAGAGTTGCAACATTCTCCTTAAGTAAGGCCAAAGTAAGTCTAAGTATGATTTTGTCAAAATCACCTTATGTCCACGTTTGTAGCGTATTTGTTTATGTGAGGGTTATAGGGAAGTCACCAAAACTATAGATAACATTAATTGTTGATGAGCCAAGATATGGTCTGCCCTCATTTTATGATATTAGATCATAGAAGCCCTCACGATATAGCGTGGAACACTAACACTCCTTTTCGAACATACTGTTTGAAATTTGGTTAAGTTTTAAAACTCTCTGTGAACTGTAAAAGCTTGTAAAATTGTGTAGTGACATTGCTTTCACTGCCTCACGATTTTATTTCAACAAATATCTTTCTTGTCAATTATTATTATGAAGTGCGTGTGTGTTTTGTGTGTGTGTGTTTGGGTGTGTGTGTGTGTGTGTGTATGTGTGTGAGGGAGAGAGAGAGAGAGAGATGGAGCGTGTTTATAAAAAGCAAAATATGTGTTTCACGTTTCTCAGTTTTAAACAAAATTCACTCTGTTCTGGCCAAAAACAGGTCTCTGTAAGCATGGTAAGATAAAGTTACGCAAATGTTAAGAAACCTATGTTAGATGGATAAGGCGAGTGCTAAGAAACAATTAAAATCGAGCTTGCAGTTTGTCTGGAAGACTTTGCCTTTCTACTCTTAACTCATCATTGTCAAAGAAATGCCTATTTTAAGACTATTCATGACAACATCACATCCTGTTATGAGTATATTTGTCTGTACTTTAAATTACTCTCAAGGCAACTGGGACTATTAGAAACCTTTAGACGACTTATTATGATGTACTGTTGATTTGTTTAGTGGTTCCTCGGATGTATTGTTAAGATGAAATGCACAAAGACACATGACAAAAAATTGCTTTTGGATCATAATTAGTAAGGACTATCACCAAATATGGAACTAAAAAAAGCTTTCACCTTGAGTGTAATGCTACCTGTGGTGTTTCAATAGGAAACTGTAAACATAAAAAAAATCTAACTTGTAACAGAAATACTACGATGGAAAAAATGGGGTGTTTCCGTACGTAAAGCGGCGACCAATCTGACCCACTTTTTCTGTTCTGACACACTTATGGTTGCACACCACCAAAGAAATTGCCATTGGTTATGTACAAAATAAATGTCTCATTAAGGTCGTTACCGGAGTGAACTTCAGATGCCGCTTTAGTCAACATTCTCAAAAATGATTTGGCATGACTGTGTTGTATATCATATTGTTACACAAGATCTCTAGTTTTTGGAAACACATGACACTTGAATAAGGTTGTCATAGTAACTGTGATTGTCCAAAAACAAACAAAACTACTTATCGAAAGCTCGCACTCGCACCATACTTGGGTGGAAGATATAGGGCAATAATAGGCACAAAACCATGAAGACGAATTTTTGATACGGTTGCCATGGTAACCGCCAATTCTAATTCAAATTTGGAAAATCAAATCAAAAATCGAGCACCATGGTTTTGTAGATCTATATATTTGTATTTATCATTTGTACCAATTTGCATGACCATACGATGTTTCGTTTTTAGTTGCGTTAATGCGTTTGTTCCCGTTTTGCAACTAAAATACAAAAGAAATTCCACAGCCTGTTATTTTAAATGGCATCGTTTTGTTTGTATCACGGTATGTCCAATTTCGATCAAATAAAATGCATAGATTACGTTGTATAGAATTCGATAATGTCATATCAATTTCTTTTTGACCAACCTTAGTTCAAAAATAACATCAACTCCAATAGTAAAATACAGGGGTAAATGTATTGGAAACATTTCGGTCAATTATGAATAATAATCATTATGGGGTCTTTTTGGAATAAGTGAACAACCGGCAATGAGAAACCGTGTACAGCCACTGGTATAAGATGATTATGTGAGGGTATTATTTTGTCATACTCATCTCCATATTTGGCGATAATCCTATGTAGTTATATATCAATCCTGGGTTAGACGAACCAATCAGTGGTAAGTAGGGGAGCGCACCACTCCCACTTTTTCCCGCTCCGCTTCTCTCCATCTGTCACTGTCTGTATGTCTTTTGCATAAGATCATTATGTTTAAATAAGATATCCACATATTGGGCTTAAATGAAAATTGTGGATTTGAAGCTGACTGAATCAGAAATTGATCAGAGTTTAAAAATAACAAAAATAAGCAAGTGGTTTTTGAAGCAGATGTATATAGATGTGAAGATAAATGTTGTATTGTGTATTAGTAGAAAGACTGAACCTTGAACTACGATAATTGTGCATGCTTTCAGATGATAGCGTGTGTGGAGTTCTGATCTCAGTCCAACCCTACCATCAATAATAGTAATATACAGTTAGATCTCCATCCGGATCTCCATCCGCCGAGGCCCCGTCCCGCTACAGTAGTTTTGGTGGTTTTTTTACAAGTGTTACATCTCGTGGATGCCAAGGCCAGAAGTACCCTTTAAGCACAAACGAATGAGCCCTGTGCATCTGAATTATTTACATAATAACCAAAATTTATTTTATCTTGTTTGATTTGAATAACCGGTCAAGAATTTGGAATGTCCAAAACAATTACAATGGCAATATCAGTGAAATACACTTAGGATCGTCAAAATTATTTACAAATCTCACTTATTCTAATAACGTCCACTCTGACGTCGCGACTAGTGTTTAGAAATTAAAAGAAGCGTAAAGATTTCAAAAATTGTCGCTCGCTTTGATAATATTTCCACAAAAAGTGTATGGGAATCTTCTTGAGAAATTAAGTTCCTTTTTGAAGCAGTTCCGAAGATAACTTTGTGCAGCAGTTCAGGCGACAAGGTTTTATAGGTCCCCTGACGACACAAAAATTCAGCAGCAGTAATAATCAAGATTTCCACGGAAGTCCGTCTGTCACAAATGTCCACCTTTAGGACCACTGAACTGGAAACCTTTTTGATTTCAAAACTGAAGCTCTTTTGGTCTCAAAGATGATAGCAGACAAAATGGCTTTTATTTTAAGCTCATGTGGTATCTAAAATATCAATTGATCCCGGTATACTGCATCGATCTACCACCCTGGAGATCCAAAATGAACTACTGGCAATATGTCCTTATTTATAATATTTCACAACTTGCTTTCCCCCACTATCTAAAAATAGTTATTACAGTAGCATCGTTGCACTACCAGTGACATCATTAGTGAACTATTGATTTTCAGTCAGTGTCATGAATAGATTCACACCAGTCACCTGGAATTTTCTATTACTCTTTGAAAAAAACGAATGGTACCCCAAATGATGTCATCACCAACCCAATATTGAATGTTTTCGGGTCCCTCCTTGTAGACTGACACAAAACCACATCAATTCTATTTGCATTTCCTGGGACCTTTAAGACACCAAACTAAAAATTAACCACCAGTTTTGGAGCATTCTGAAAATGTTGCTACAGGATGACCATGCACCATTTTGGCCTTATAGCCGTTAGACTATGGATGGGACAACGATACCATATTTAACATCGTCAAACTGACGACATGTGTGATCAAATTCACACAACTAGAATACTTTTATTTTCCCGGTACCAAACTTGACCCACCCTGTTTTAGCGTGTTCTCACATTTTTTTCCAGTTGCTGACCTTTTCCAAGTATATTGACACAAAGTTAAATTCTATTGCAATTAGTGATGGGTCAATATCCAATATCAATAACCTGAGGACAATTTTGTTTTCTTTTTCTATAGGTGCGGATCTCCACACATATTCATTAATCTCACGCGTCACTTAACGAACTTATATTCTGCATTCGATATTTAATTTGGATTAATAAATTAATAATAGATTTTATCAGGTAGTGTAACTAAAGGGGGTTTCCTTTGAAGAATCGTTACAAAACGTGCATTAATTCGCATCATAGTGGGAGGTGATACTATGAAGTTTAGATTTTGTGTCGGAAACTCAAAAAAAGCTTTTGGTATGACTGCTGTACAGTATTTTCTAGGATGCGTTTGCAGAGATTGCCCAGGTTTTTGTTTAACTAAGTAAAAATTGATCGATTGCTCGAGCTCGATTGCTCAATTCAGAGATGTAACTCAAGGCAACTAACAAATCCTGAAAGTAGCAACGGAATCCTGAAAAAGCCCGTAAAATTGGGCAAAAAAACGACTCAAAATGGGCTGAAAATAAATAAAAGTGCGGAAATTTTTAGTAATTCATTTCCTGAAATCAGGAAATTGCCTGAAAAGTTACATTTCTGTCAATTGTGTTTCGGGAGAAAGCCACTGGATCAGACCCGAAAAATATATATCTTCGGGAACATACAATGCGTTTGCGTTGACGTATAATTGCGTTAATGCCATAGTTGATTAGTACTGATATGCTATTTACCTGTGACGAATATTCACCTTAGCTATTTACCTTCGCAATGGAAATGTACTCGAATTCTGCATTTTATGTTTAAAAAAGATTAAATATAATTGAACCATGGGAATTCAGTGTAGAATATTGTAAAAACTGTGGCATACTATACATACGTATGTATCGTATACCTCGGGACTACCTGCTTGCATTTGAATCGGCTGTGGGGGGGTGCTTTAGCGTATAAATTTCGAGAACAAAGCAACCAATGTTTCTTCATTTAGGAGAGATACTTTTAAAATCTTGTCCCACAAATGAGACAGCATTGGCACATTAGTAGACCATTAGACTTCAAAATGGGACAGAGCAATACCATTAAGTGATGACACTAGATATTACACTACAAAATACGCTTGCCGTTTAAAGGATAAGTGCCGTGTATATATTGTTGTGTCCTCTGCAGTACCTTTGGGAGATTATATCGTCTGGTCTTCTCGACTTCCTCTTAAAAATCACGCGAAGAGATTAAATAAGAATCATAACTTGGAAGAAAAAAATAAATCTTGATTTCAAAAGAAATAATTCTGAAACTGTTCTCTTCTTGATGTGTTTGAAAAAATTAACAAATTAATTAAAGTGATTCAATGCCCAGAAGATTACTGTGTTAGAGTGCTTTGCAAAACTTTTTAGACAGATTTTTTACTTCAAAGTTCATATACCCGGCGTATCCAGACATTAACAGGATATCTCCTGTTAATGTCTGGATACGCCGGGTATATGAACTTTGAGGTAAAACAGAAAGATTGGCGCCCAGTGAGTTTGGACGCTTCCACTATTCTGAATAGAAGGATGTGGTTCAGGAAAGTAATACTGGCGTGTTTGATGCTAATGTTTTGTATGCAAATTGCAAGTGATCTGGCTGTGAAGGCAAGATCAACTAGCATAAGCTTCCTCTAGTCTGTGGGATGAGATATTGTAAGATCTTGGGTACGTCCTTTGGCCTGTTTTCTGAAATTTCAATCCTTGCTTTTGACTTAGATGGATCATTATGTAGTTAGAATGGAACCGTGGCTGTATAGATGGCTGTTTTGGTAGGCAAGGAGAGGGCCCGTCATGCGCAGAGTATAGATGGCCATCGTATAGTAACGACCGTGTCATGAATCCAGCCGTCCTTTGTGATGCATGTAGCGTCCTACAACCCGTAGCGGGTGGATGTAGCGCCTTCCATCCGTGTAGCGTCCTACCTATTGTGTTCTCATTGTATACTGCATTCAATCATTCTTTCACACTGGTCTTAGCAGGCAACCCTAACATTCTTTTTCATAGAAATTTTACATCATTGAACTTCACACAGAAAGCAGACCAGTATCAATAATGGCTCTACAATTTAGTGCGCGAAAGCGCACATTTATGGCAATGAAGTTTCACGAAACTAAGAGTCCAAGGGAATTCAGCGTCCCTTTCATCTCCAATCCCATACAGCTAATCGTATTCTATATAAGTCAGATGGCAATCTATAAAAAATGTGAACAGCTTGGTCAACCATACTTTGCGGAAACCGCAGAATTTCGGGGCGGACAAAAATGCTAGATCGCAAGCAAAATGTTGTTATAGGGCTAGGAATAACTTGGGTGTTTATATGAAATCCACCAAAATGAAACAGTGCGAGAGACACGGGAGATCAATAATATTATCATGACATAATTGTCATAATTAAATTTTTAATTTCATTTGCTGGTGGTTCGTGAAGGCAGATATATATAGGCCCATACATATATTATGGTTTATTCTGTAAATGATTAAATATAAATTATTATTATGGATAATTAATAATATAATGTTTTACTGACCTAAATGCAATACCAATAATACCAGCTAATACCATCATTGAAGTATTCCTATACATTGTATACACACCCCCGCTAGCACAGTGCTGGAAGCCTGGTTTCCAGGTCATTCCTAGACTGGAGTGTGACTGGGATGAGATGCACCTAATTTTATTTGAAATGGCCATAGTTTCCTCTAACCCCATACCTAGTGTAATCTATCATTAGAAAGAGAGGAAACTGAAGAAATGTATCCAGACCGAGGGCTTGAAAAGCATTTAACACAAATCAGTAATGACAGTTTTTTACTGCAACAATGTCCCCAAACTTGTACTTGAACTGCATTGACCCCCATTGAAATCCTGACAACTTGGAAATTTGCTGTATCTTAAATTGAAAAGGCCATATTTCTCATACCCAGAGTCAATATTAAAGATCCAATGAAAGCGGACACTTTGAGCTCACATTTTACTGAGCGAGGGAGTGCGAATAGTAATTTCTAGTTCCAAATATGATGGCATAGCTCCAGAACCAGTTTGAATGATGCATGATTCCCCGTGTTTAAAAGTGTGTGTGTACTAGGGCCAGCATATGCGCGTACTTGTTTTTTTTTTTTCATATGGATTCACTTTTCACTATCACCAAACACAGCAATAAAACGTTAAGCCTTTTGAGGATTTCCTGGAATAGTACAACCTATTTGCTACTAACCATGGTTTCAGTACCGCTAGCTCTGGACGCATCATAGTCCCACCGGCAATCTTGAACAACTGGAGACTACATCTGAGCTAGAAAGAAATGGATTAATATCGTCAAATATTCACGTGCCAACAATTCTTTCGAAAGTTTTAGATCTGATATAGAATGTTTCATTTAACTGCCAGATAATTACCGAAGAGCAGTACAGGCTGATCCCATGAAACAAATCCACTCGAGAGAGAGGGAGCCTTTGTGCCATTGTGAATGGGTTTCCAGTGGGCAGTACAAAACGGGTTCCCACTCTTAGTGACGACTTGAAGATAACACGCATTTTATTGTAATATACCCCGCTTCTCTCTGCCAACAGATATATTGCACTGGAAATTCTCCCAAGGAAAAGAAGGAAGACACTAACCCATGGTCAATTTCATTGAACGTATGAAGTGTTATTACAAATCCCTGTCGAATGTATAGCTTCGAGGGACACGCATGAGTAACCACAAGCAAAATCTGAGCTGATCAGACAGGTTCTCCAATTACCAAAGTAAACAGATAATTATCCTGCTGAGTACCTAGGAAGTTTAGGAGTTCCAGCAAGGTACAGCGGTCACTGCCAATTGATTATCATTAATGATTAACCTGCGAACTAATGAGATTGGGAAATTTTATCTGGAATTATACACCTTTATTGGGGTTGTTGAGTGTTGGTTTCATTCAGAGAATAAGTAGCACAGAATAGGCTAAGGGTGTCCTTGTTTCTAAGATCTTGGTTAGTGAGTTGCAAGATAGAAAAATATATGTTTATGTTCATCATAGACGTCTATGGTTCAATATTCAATTTTTTGATGTACATCTTAAAAGGAAAACTGGTTTCTTTCTGGGGCGATGTAATGCAATGAAGTTTCGTAACTAAACGCGGGGAGTCGATATATGGTTCTGCTGGGCATTACTAAGTTGAAAGGTACTCAGTTAAATTGGTGACAGTGGGCTGTGGTCGTCCACAATAACCCTTTGTTTTGAAGACCTCCACTAAAAGACGCTTTTGTCACCCTAAAACCCTTTGGAAACTTCTCACGGAATTACCACATAACTTTAAAATTCTAAAGTCTCACTTAAGGATCTCTTTTGGTTTATGTGTAAAAAGAAAATCATCACTGATATGTTATGTCCAAGACGTTAAATGACCCACATTTTGACTAAAAGCTTTATGGTTTCGGCCCTAAAGGATGCCCTTTTTTAACATCTAATCTTTAATTTTGAACTGATGATTGTATGATTATTTTGGGGTTCCATATCCTGTAAAATGATTTGTCAATTTCTGCAAATTAATAATACTTATGTCGACATATAAGATATCATTTTGACTAACTTTTAGTCAGCGATGCTTAACACTGTAAAAAATTTCCTAATTTTACCAGAATTATACCTTTTAAATTTACGGCAAAACCCATGATTATTCAATAATCTTCAGGCTTTATTACTATATATCTAGCATAAAATTACAATTTGCAAGCAGAAATGGTAAATAAACAGTGGTTAGAATATAATACTACACACAGGCCGTACGCAGGGGGTCGGGGTCCGGTCGCACCCCCCCCAAATTCCACAAAAGTGGTAAAAGGTCCCCACTTTTGCTTATTTTTTGATAAAAAGGTCCAAAAATTGAGAGAATTTTGACAAGAAGTCACTTTTGGTGAGAAAATGTTAATTAAGTCCAAAAACAACCATTTCAAGAGGGTTAGGAGCTTTAGGTCCACTTTAAGCAAAAAAAGGTCCACTTTTTCAAATTCACGCACCCCCCCAAAATAAATCCTGCGTACGGCCCTGTACTACCCATTTTGAAACGGTAGTTCCCCAATACGCTGACCTTTATTATAATTTTCGTATTATGACGTCCTTTTGTAACTTACTTGTTTTTAATGTAAGATATAAGCTATGAACATGCGTAACCTTAAATTGGTTTAATAACATCCGTAAGTAACTTCATTAAAAAAAGGCAAAATCTTATTTCATTGTTTAGTTTAAAAATAGTTTTAAAAAATCCCGTAGAACTTGAGTCCTGCTTTTGCATTCTAATTACTTGAGTTAATTGGAACAGTAGTACACCTAATATTTACTTTCATCCCTCTCATATTGGTTAAGAAAGTCGGTAGGTATAGTGGATAAGGTTTGGGACTTTGTCATCTAAGGCCCTGTTTCGAATCGGTGTGCAAGGTACATATGTAATAACATGCTCATATGATTATTAATAATTATTGACATTGAATATATGTCCACTACAAAATAAAACCAGTCTTATACGCCTTTTTCACGTTTTCCCTTCGTTTTACTTTTTTTCTCAAAATTGTTTGCCTGAAATATCACTTTTTACAACCCTTGGTGACGTAATACAACGTTTGTAATGATTCATAGCTAACAACGTGAAAAGTTGGTCAGAAGATTTCGTAATAATTTTTTAATTCTTAATATTGTTAAACACGTCAAAAACAACAATAAAGTTGAAGCAGAGATTTCACGCCATTATTTTATGTTCCCTGCAGTGGGTTTGTATGTTTAACAGCTCCAGTTTATTTTACGTTCTTGCAGATTTTGAGTCCCAGCTTCCAGTCAAAACCCTGTTTTCTCAAAAGTTATTTTTAACAGTGTACATGTATACGCAATTTGTAGAAAATTGAATAACTGACTTTTACATGTAGTTTCTGTTACCAAGACATCAATACTTATGATGGAAAAGCATGGTTAATTTAAGTCTTTTGAAAATTTTCCGCAAAATTTTTTTTATTTTTAATAACCATTTGTAACAGGGTAGGTTACTCAACAAATTTGAGTTTCATAATAGGCCCTGAACAATTAAACGTCAAGGCGAACATATATTTAATTCAGAATAAAACAAAATGACATACTAAAAAAAATAAAAAAAATAACAATAATGAAAAACAAACATAAAAATACCCTCAATGAAATGGGGCCATACAAGATCAGTTTTTTTTCTGAAAATCAACTGTTTCTATGTGTAAAGGCGAGTTGCTTGCTTGTTGAAAATACTGCAAGTAACTGCGTCACCCCCTGACAAGATGACAGTGGAAACCTGACCTCGAGACCTTTGACCTTGTCCATGACCTTTGACATCAGCAATCACATGAGGAACCCCTATTGTACCTTTACCCCAATTCTGGTGTATCGACACTTTTTCGAAGAGATATGAACAACTAAAACCTAACCAAACTGGAACAAATTCACACATGTATACGACATGATCACTATCGCAAAAAACACCCCTCTGCTTTCACCAGCGGATAAAAACAAACAAACAAACAATAAGCAGCTACCTAGCAAATAATTCTAATACATGTACATTCCATTTATTAAATAGGCAATCCTTGAAAACTTGCAATAAAATGATGCACATAACTTGATCTACATGTATACGCAATTGTCTATTCTGTGGGCAGCCCCAAAAGGGTTGGGGGGGGGTACTAGCCATTTGTTAACACAATTATTACATACTTTTTTTCGTCGTTTTGTCGGATATGTGAAGAGCGGGAGGGGAGGGTAGCGCCGACCTTTTTTTTTCAATCAATACAAAACACACCAACAATAAATCAAAGTAACTTATATATCAATCATAAGAACATGGCAGTAAAAAATTTGCAAGCATGTTTTTTGATGTGTCATGGACCTTTATTTAAAAAATATGCCAAATTGCATCTTAATCATTATTATTTATTTTACGTTTGTTACTTTTTTTGTTTCACAAGAAGGAAAATGCCACAATATAAACATTTCTTATACATGTAAGCCATTTGTGTTTGTTAAGTTGCTAAATAACAATTTTTGATCCTGGTAAAAGTTAGAATAATTACGTGTTTTTTATCTAAAATATTTTTTTTCTTTTTTAAATTGCCAAGCTCACGTAGTTCACATTCGGTTTTTTCTTATGTAACTTCTAATATTATCACTTTGATATTGGCTTCTATAGAACTTATCTTGTAAAAATAAAAAGGTTACATGTTGGCTCAATTCAGGTATATGATTCCACTTTAAGTACACTAAATTCATATACAATATGTAAAAATATGCAAGTTATAGCAAGCACAGAATCTCATAGTAATTTTAAAAGATTAACCTAAATTAACAAACTTTACAAAACAATGTGAAAATGATATGCTCCTTAAGTAATTTTAAATAATTAGATAAAAAAGATACTATTGTTAACAAATGTTACCTAATTTTATATTGAGTTCTATATGCTATAGCCCCCCTGCAAAATTTAGTATAATTAGGCTAATTTTATATGCATAGTTGGAAAATCAAAAATACCTCAATCCACAAGATAAAACAAGGTATTACTATCCTTGGAACATAATTTTATTCCAAATTGTAACACGAAATGACATAATGTTTGATCAACACACTTTTATCCTCGTACAGGGACTGCTGCCAGGCCCTGAAATACAGTTTTTTTACCTCCATCGAAACCCCAGAAAAAAATATTAATATGGATGTTATAAGAGAGCCATTATGCAGGCCTAAATAGTGATCCCAACTACCTCGATAATTAACTGAGAAAAACATAACTAAAGTGTTACGATCCTCCTCGGTTTACACCTTAACGTGTTTTTCTAAAAAAAATTGCCTTTTTAGACACTTTCAACATTATGCATTTCTTAGAACTTCCTGCTCATGGTATGAGCTATTATGTTCTATTTCTTTTGGCAAATTATTTGGAAAGCATTCCAGCATGCAGCATGCAAATTTCGCATAAGAACTTCCTTTCATCTTGTGCATTTTAGAACATCGCAGTGCTGATAGAGTAAAGATACAAAATCAGCTTATGGCACCCCTTAGCACAAATAGATGAATCCACTTAAACATTGTTACCTATGCATAAATGTACCTTTCGGTAGGTTAGCGTTTCCACAAATTTGGGTCACGAGCAATGAGAAAGGGATCACAAAACAATCTCAATTTTCATAAAAAAGGTTTCATAAAGCAAAGAATGCTGCCTGGTCAATGGGGGGGGGGGGCACGTCCATCTTGGAAGTGAATGCACTATGCAAGGCTGTTAAGACCCCCTTTTTCAGCATTGTTGTCACCCAAAACCCCATATTTTTTGGAAATATCACCCATATGTATTTTTAAATGTTTTAAACACTGTCACCAATCACCCTATTTTGGGGAAATTTTTGAAAATTTTCTCCAAATGAAAAATTTTTTTAGAAATTTTGCCAAATCTCCCCAAGACCTCATTTTTTGGAAAATTTTGCAAATTTGTCCCTTGGAAAACCCCTATTTGTGGACAATTTGGCTGCTTCTCACCCAAAGACCCCATTTCCGTCCTCTGTCATCGGATCCCCTGGGTTTGGAAGGGCAACCTTAACACCCAGTCCATATCGTTGTCTCTTAAACCGTCCTATGTGAAAAATTTGTAGATTCAGGCGCAATACTGAAAACATTTAACAAGCTTGGGGGCTGCAATGTGTCGGGGCGGTTGTAAGTATCGGGATGGGGGGTGGTAGCCCCATGATGATCAATTTAAAAAGAGGTCTCGAAGAATTGGAACCCTGCAGTAGGTCTTGTTTGTATTTCCTTTCGTATTTGTAAGATTAATTATCAATGTAAGATGAATTGATGCCTAATAAGAGAGAATCCAAACTTTTTTTCTATAAAAAGGTTTCTATCTCAATGTTCCAGCAGTTTTTACAAAATTTTGTTCCATAAGCTAACAAATGCATAGTATTTACCTTTTTTTAGGATGGAGTATTATTTGTCCGACATATATTACTTACAAGGCCTAAAGCAATTTGAAGGGATTATCATATTCCTTTGAAACCTAACAAAACTCTTTTTAAATCTGTATAACTTTACAACAAATATTAAAACACCAGAAATTATGAACGAAACTGTTACTCTAGTCCTATACTGATGACACGAAATTAAACAATTGTTTCAGGCACACATACTGGTAAAATAGATTCCATTCTGTTGTATATTAAGTCACTTGGTATTATAAGAATACAACCCGGATAATACAAGTGATTTGCATGGATTGGTGGTTTGGCCTTACATATTAAAAAGTAGGTAGTTGCTTACTGGAAACATGTCATGTTTATACTGCAAGGTCAGTGCATTTGTAAGTGGTTGATCTCACTGCCATGTTGTGGTGAGGTTACTCGAATGTTTAACATGATTGGCACTTAATCTTCACCTCTGGGTTTACTGACCACTGTACTGAATATCAAATGTCAATACACTGGGGAATACCCCTAATGACACATATTCCGTGGAGTTAAACTCACACTAACCTTTGCTTACAAAGACCAGAAGAAAAATAACGTCACATAACATCAGTTTAGTCTATGCGGAATACTTAAAGGAACCATGATGCAGCAATGGCTCAATTGATGAGGCATACAACTGAAGCTCTACAAATACATGTTAAGCTAAAAACTAAGAACTCGACAAAGTTACATAATAAAAAAAAACATACAGCTGCCTGGGTGCATGAAGAGCTACCAAGAAGAGGGATCTCCAGTAATCCGCGTAGCAGGTGAGTACAACTGAAGAGCGTCTAGATCCATGGTCTCAGTACTTTAGCTCACTTCTTGGTAAACAGAGCAAAGTAACACCAAGCGGAAAATTAATTTCTTCACCAAAAGTTTTGCGATAACTTTCCTATCCAGACTTTTTCTTTTACCATAGTTGAAGTTCAGGCATGTCTGAAAAAGGTCCTGATAATATCCCAGCATTCATCTGGAAGAACCACGTTTTCACAAACATCTGTTAGACTTCTGTATGACACCTCTAAAGAGGTTAAACCTGCGTTTTTCCTCCATGTCTCTCATTATCCCACTTCTGGAAAATGAAGGCATTTTCCTTCCTCCAAATCTACAAAGGAATAACCCTCTCACCTCTAGCCTCAAGATTTCATTTAATGCTCCTTAACCGAATCGCCCCCATCTTGATCCCATCCTGCATGGCGTCTGAACCAAATGGATTTTTTTGTAGGCAGGTCAACACTACCTCAGATTCTGACCCTAAAAGAACCATAGAGAGCTGGATTTCAAAGCGAAAGGCATCAATTGTCTTTGTTGACTTCTCAAAGTATTCGACGTGGTCAACATTAGACATGTTCTTTGAACTTGGCGTCCCAGAATGAACTGTCAAAGCCCTTGCCACTATGTACGATAATCCAACAGCTGCTTGCAAAGCAGGATGGCCTAACTAAGGAGTTCCTAACAACAGCGTGAATCCTTCAGCGCCATATCTCTTTGTGAATGTAGTTGACTACATCCTTTGACAAATTATTGACCTCAGCCAAGACCAAGACCTCCCAATCAAGCGAAAGCGATCAAGGTGCCATCAAAACCAGCTTCTCACTGATCTTGACTATGCAGACAATGTTGCCCTGACAGCTGATCAACTGTACGATGACCAGACTTGGTGACATCACTGGAGGAAGCTGCAGCCAAGGCTGGTCTATTTCTCCGTCCAAAGAAGACGGAATATTATGATTATGAATGATAACGAGATACAATATGTTCCAACGGTGGCACACAACTCAAAGAGGTCCAGCACTTCCAGTAACCTGGATCCTATATTGCTGACAGTAGGAAGGACTTCCTAACACGAAAAGGACACGCCTGGAATTGCAATCAAGTAACAAAGTCACCAAGCAAGCCCTCTTTAGAGCTTGTGTTGAGAGCATTCTTCTATATGGAAACGAAACCTGGCCCATGAGAAAAGAGCTTCAAGATCACCTTGATGGCACATATACCTGGCTTCTCATAAGGACAAAGAATTTCATGGTTGATCACAATACAAACAACAATTTACGGGGATATTCTTCCATCTTTGCTACTATCGCTCAACGTAGAGTCCGCTTTGCTGGCCACTGCTTCCGCATTGAAGACCAAATTGTTTCTGATGTAATATTTTGGAGACTTGCGTGCCCTAATAGCCCACCAAATAGTGGATGCAGTAGTAGGGACACTCAATCGATACTGAGGGCCTTCGTAGGCCTAGGAGGATAAAGACTCGGGCTTTGTGTTTAACTGGAATCTCGGTTTTGCTGCCGCTAGATCACCATTGTCACGCACATGTATGCGTCCAGCGGAGCGCTCAAGGTGCGATTGTCAATTAGTATTACCCTGCCATCATGAAACGTCACAATCATTCCGATCCACGTAAGTGGCAGCTGGCTAAAGCGCGCAACCCTATCAGCCCAATTATCTCTTTCTTGTATTAAGGAGGTAATTGAGACAAGGATCTTACCCAAGGACTCAAACACGTTGGCTATAGCGGGGCTCAAACTCACAACCTCATCAACGGTCTGCACTTTTCCACTTGACCACGTGTGTTCTCGGCCTTGGCACCTAATATTTTTTTAAACAAGCACAAGACTTAGGAGGAAGAGCGTTTTGAATTAATTTTAAACACGCCAGTATACACATCACAATCGCATCATATGTAATGTGGTATACTGGCGTGTTTAAAATTGATTCAAAACGCTCTTCCTCCTCAGTCGTACTGTACTTGTTTTAAAAACATTAGATACTGGCGTGCTAGAGGCTGCTTCATCGAATCTCCAACGACCTCCGAACCTCCCTGGACTTAAAAAAGGAAAGGCATTAAGATTTAGTCACCATTCTTACAACCCCCCTCTCCCTCTCTCTCGCCTATTTTTCTGTTTCTCTTGCTGTACACTTTATTGCTCTCTTGATGAAGGGGATATTTTCCTCCTATTATCTTCTTCTTATCGTGCACGCGTGTCCAAACACAGTGGTTCTCAATTATGATCCAGCCAGAGATAGGTACAACGTCTGGCTGCTTCACTGAATTCCGCAAGGTCTTGTCTGTGCATTGTTGCTCCAGCAGTGGGCAGACCAAGAGACATGTTCCATTGTCTGTGGTGTCTGTTTCCACAACCACAGGTAGTGAGTGTCCTGATCTGCTTCCAGTAGCCCCACTTCTGCAAGGAAACCTTGCGTGTGTGTGTGCGAGCGTGTGTTTTGGAGCAAGGATGGGAGCCTTTTTGGGTGGAATTGGGAGCTGGGTAGGTGGGTGGGTATGAAGGTGGGAATCATTTTTCTTTTTTTATGCTTATAAGATAATTTATATTTTTATGTGTTTATGTTAGTTTTTAAGATGTGTTGTCTTTTATGTATGGCCTATGGCCACCTGGGTACCATGGGAGAGCAATGCTGTGCATTGAATGGTCTCCCCAGGTTTTGTAAATAAGAACGAATAAATAAATAAATAAATAAACCTTAGATCGGCAATTCAATTTGTTTTTCCTCCTATTATGAAACAGATAATTGGAGTTCAATAACTGCGTACTTGAGGCCATTTTTGTTTGGTATTTGGATGGGTCCCGAGTAATTTTCCCCTGTAATACAATGTTCAAAAATCATTTAGTGCAGTCATGAACCTCATTCATAACCATCTAAGAGGAGACAATTGTCACGAAGATATTTAAGACCCAAATAAATATCTTATTGTTAAAACAATGTCCAAGCAGTTTCTTTATTTCACATTATTTCTTCCACACTTTCACCCTCGCCGTATGTAATCGTACATTCCAGGGGCTATTTTTTGCTGTCAACCAATGAACCACAACGCTCACGCGATACTCTAATACTACACTTTATTAGCTTTTATTCGCTCTGTAGTTATCAGTGACGTCATCACGAGTCTTTGTAATCTCGCTAGCGTTTTGAATGTACCGCCTTTATTGTATAATGCAGTGATTCCAAGAAGAGCGCGAGGGTAACCTTAAATGTTAAAACCCCAGTGACGTCACTGTCAACTCGATACTGAACAAAGATAGCGTCTCGCATTTAGTGGCGCTCGTGTTGAATTGGTTTTGATAATTATTGTATCAGATACAGTTTTTGGAAACGTATACAGAACTCATTTGTTTCTGATACTCTTGTTGTTGGTTGAACATATTCAAAACACGTAATGAAAAACAACCAAATGCCATGGTGAACCACTTTTCAATTAGGATATTGAGGTAGATGGGTACGACCTGGCACAGGCTCTGAGCTCAACTAATTGACGAGGCGTTTTAAAGGTACATTTCGTGATTCTAGCACCTTCTGTTTTATTTTAGGTTTAATCGATATCCTTGAAAAAAGCTCGTTCCCAAAATTTCAGTTGATTCCAGTCTTGCACTTTAAGTGTTATGAGCAAATGTGCTGTAAATACAAAAACCAAATTGCGAATTTCTGCAGAGACAACCGAATTTGCACGATAGATTAGGCAAGCATTCAGTACTATTTCTAACAGTTTAGATGATACAAAAATCTTAACTTTTTAAACGTAAGTCAGGGCAACGAGGCTGTGGATCACAAAATATCCAAATCATGTTAAAATATAAACCATTTTATTAAGTCATTGCTAAGCTCTGAAAAAGTATAGTTTTCCCTATCTATGACATAATAGTATTGGTACAATAGGATGGCAACAGTTCAAGGTCATCCTGGGGTAAAAATTTCAGAATGGGCCGATTTTGTTAAAACTGACCACTTATACTTCAGCAAGAAAATGTATACTGAATCTATGTAGTTCTGTATAGTTCTTTCGGTATCTGACTTTCAGACTTTGGCCAATGTCCCTCCCAAGACCCCAATACATTTCGGCCATATTTTGAATTTTAATTACAGTCACAAAATGTAAAAGAAAAATGTTCTAATGTTAAGTTATTATTGCAGCTAGTACAAACAATGTGGACACCATTTTTACATTAACTTCCAATGGATTTAAATTTTACTCCCTCGCGACCTTTAGATTTTTGCCAATGAACTATTGAACTACAACCCGCAGAGCGGCCGTGTAACACCACTGGATGCCTGCCCTTGCTGCCAACTTGGTTTTGTGGAGGCACATACTGTAATTGGATGATATATTCTTCATGTGAATCAGTGATGAAGAATCCCATTAACATATAACTTCATTTCCATGCACTGATCGATTAAATTCATATCTGAGTTTCCTCGACCAGATCAATTTCCCTAGGCTTTTCATGTTACTGTCCTGCAAGGTGGGAACATCTTCTCAACTGATACACTCCAGCAGTATCTTCACTACAAAAGCTGTTGTCACCCCTCGTCACTGCAACAACTGTATACCAATTCCAGCATGCCACTCCATCGCGTTTGCTCGTCGATTCCGATTCTTGCACCGATACAATTCTTCTCACTTCAGCCCCGGGACGACTGTTTTGGCATTCAACGTTCACGCAACCTACGTTACTTGATTGTGTATGTCAAAGTCCTCCCAAAAACCCCCCTAACTGCGAAAGTTTGCCTCTACACAGCAATGATACTTTCAAATGTTCGTCCGAAATGTTCATCCATCTGCAGATTCACAATTCAGTCACCAACCATATGAACACACAATTCCACCAGATCAGGAATGTATTAAATGTAAATACCACATGTGTCATAGTGACAGCCAGACATGGACCATCTCACATCACCTTATGTTGACAGACATGCAACTAGCTTCAGAAGAGCGGTCAGACCAACAAGTACCGATGTCATATCTCGACTGACCAAGACGTTCGATACTGCGCCATATCCCGACTCCTTTTCAACTCAAACATATGGAATAATCCCAACTCGAGCTCTGTCATGATTATCATCCTTTCGATATGCCTGGCAGACTGTTCACCCGCTTGAAACAAAGTAGTCTCTATTATATCCCTCATGAATATATTCATGTTCATTGATTGGTTAAAAGTGTGTCACATGACTACAATAGTTTAACTATTTGCGAGAAATGAAGCGAAAGAGAGATCACATGGAAATAGACGCCTGTTTTCCCTAGGGAAATAGGCGCCTATTTCCCTCTAGCCTGATACCCGTGTTTCAGTTCCTTTACGTTCTTTCGCTGATGTCAATACGACTAGCTACGACTGTTGACGGTATGCATGAGAGTGCACAGACACTTACTTGTATTTCTCAACGTATTTGTACGTTCGTATTAGTTTATTGCTCTAAAAGGAACTTTGACGAATTGTTGAGGCTATTTCGCGACACCCGTATTGGCCCGTAGCAACACATGGCTGCGCCAGTTGCAATAAATAACACCGTGATTCCCGCAGTGATTTTTTTTAATGGCCATGGAATTGACAACGCTGATATACTCACCTGCATCACTGCATGACTGTGTCACGGAAACAGAAAGGTGATAAATTCGGTATCCAGACCTCAGCGTCATTATTTACCGAAAAAGATGTTGATATCGTAAGTGGGGCGGACTTTCCTTCTGCCTAAAAGGCAGTCATTGCTCAAGCTCTTGCCTAGCTTAGCCCGAGCTAGCCTAGCCTCAGTACAGGCAAGGCCTATTTTTTGTTTAGGAGCCTCAGCTCAGTGTCCTTTTACCAATCAAAACAAAAATATCTTCCTGAAGGATATAAAACAAGATTTAATGTCTTATTCGGGATCTTGTGGAATCTAATTGGGTCCCCGCCTCGGTGAACTGAGGCGTGGTAACTATTTCCCTCTACCTTCGGTCTCGGGAAATAGAACCCACGCCCTCCAGTTCACCTCAGGGCCAATAGATTCCACAAGATCCCTCATGATCATTAAATATTGTATACTATCACCGTAGACTCTGCATTCTGCAGGACGGTTTCTAGATCCACTAGTGTTTCTTTTGTACATAAATGACTTGCCCACTAGATTACATCAACAACTCACTTATTTGCATACGACCATTAGTAACCGAACCATGTCAAGCCCCATCAGACGCCAGAGGGTACTCCAGAAGACTTGACCAACTCACCACGTGGCAACACGACTGTCAAATGCGTTCACCCAAGCAAGTTATGTGATACCCAGTTTCATCAGCAACAGCCAAACAGCCACATCAGAGCCAAAAACCCTCTCTGTTGGAAAATCTCGCCGATATTTCGGGGTTCATCTCTATAATTAGACGCGTCGACGATCTAGGATAGACTGCTAACATTGGCTATTTAAACTCTACAGCCAGCAGGATGTTGGAGTTGTCCGTCGCAACTAATCGCTGGAAATAAATGCCTACTTCAGCTAAGTGAGGGCCACTTTATTGATATCCGAGCTTGTATTTTTTAAAAATGTTTTAATATTTTACTTTTAGTATTTACACCATCAAAAAAGTAGCATTAAGGATGTTGTAATAATAGTTTTAGGACATTGCTGTTTTAAATATCCCAATGAATTTCCATCCGTGTTCCTGTAAAATTGCCTATTAGTTTAAGGAATAGAATACATAAGTGATTAACATGTTTGTATGTTAATTAGATTGTGACGCTATGGTTCACACAGTGGGGAAGATGGATACCTGATTGATTCCGTGAACAGTAATTCACGTCTTCGTAGTTCAAATATTGTGATGTATGTTAACACACAAGTTGTAAAATGTAAACCTTACGTTGATTTGTAACACAAAATGTTAACAAATGTAAAGACGAACCCTAATGTTTATTAAGTGTTTCTCTCTCTCTCATTCACGTATCAAAATTAATACTTTAGGAAGGCCAATATTAAAAACATTAATGTATTAACATTTAGTGTAGCGCTATTATCAATGATTAGCGTGTGGCACCCTCTCTCCATCATCTCGTAATCTTTGTCAGTCTCTCCATAGGAAGGTAGGAGTCGAGTGGGAGAAGAGGAGGCATAGTCAAATTTGATTATAACGTACGGTATATGCACGAACAGCTGTACCATTCGTCTTACGAGATAGTTGCTGATGTTCTGTTTCGTTATATACAAAAGAGTTGTGTACAAATAAGTAACATAAATCCTTATAAAATAAATCTTCTGAAATATGCGTGATTCTTCCATTTGTTTGAATATATCGAAAGAAAGGTCAAAAATTAATTTCCGTGTTCGAAGAACCGACTCTCTCGACCCATGTATTTGGTGTTCACGTTTGTAACACAAGGCCAGAATGAATTCTTCAGATTAGGTATGTCCAGTTGGATTTTACGGAAGGGAAGTTTACAGGCAGTGTTTATATTTGTCAGTTATATGATGGGACAGTTTCATTGTTATCAAGATCAAGTATGAAGTAGCCAGGATTTCTAGGCAATTTGCAATGTAACTTTTAAGGAGGGCCCCTGTATCTACACAGTATTGCTCACGCCACACGCAGGCATAGGGGGGCAAGTTAAAGCTCGCCCCAAGTTCGAGTACTCGGGCAGATGGTGGACCCTTCGGCCACGGTTCAAGTGCATTCTCTGGAATCTGTGCCAACGTTAGGCAGCAGTTTTGTATTGAACAAAACTATTGATCCGGGACATGATCGAACAGCCAGCGTGGACTGAGTGCCCCAGGAATCGTCAGGTGGGGATACTCTTGGCCACTCGTAGGCTGTTTATCCAATGCTCAATGTTTTATAAGATCAAGCCAATGGTCTAGTTGGTATCCATTTCCAAACTGTGTTATATACCATCCACAAGACCAAGGAGAGGACTATAGCACTTGCTGCTACCAAAAAATTTCCAGTAAGATAGATTCATACAAGTATTCTTTCTTTGTTACGCGCCATTCCCATCTGGAACAGGTACAAACAATCGTGTGTTTAAGTACATCAATCCACCAGTTCAGAGTCTGGCTTACCAGGCTAAGGGATCTACAGCAAACTACAACCCATCTTAAATCTAACTTAAGCAGCTTCTTGATGGAGCACGTTCATGTGACGTACAGTTGAGTATATAACACAATTTTTGCTGTGAAAATGAGGAGGGGGGGGGGTGGGGGGGGGTAAAAAAATTAAGGGGGGGGGGGGGGTGGGGTGTTGTGGGGGGTGGGGGGGGGGGGGGGGGGGGGGTGGTTGGTGGGGTGTGGTGGGTGGGGGGTGGAGGGGGGGTCGGGGGGGGGGGTTGGTGGGGGGGGGGGGGGGGGGGGTTGGTGGGGGGGGGGGTGTGTGGGGGTGGGGGGTGGTGATGGTGGGTGGGGGGGGTGGGTTGTTTTTGGTGTGGGTTTTGGTTGTGTTGTGGGGTTGTGGTGTGGGGGTTGGTTGGGGTGTGTGTTGGTTTTTGTTTTAAAAAAAATAAAAAGTTTTTTTGTTTTTTTTTTTTTTTTTTTTTTTTTTTTTTTTTTCTTTTTTTTTTTTTTTTTTTTTTTTGGTTGTGGTAGAATAAGAAACTGCCGGGTGCCACCTGGTGCATCTTGGGCGTTCTGAGAATCCAAGATGACGTCGTTCAAAAATGATAATATCTATCAACCCTATATGGGCCATTCTCAAAAAAAGTGAAGCCAGTAGAGTTATTTCATTCTTTGATCACAATTGTTTGCATTTTGCTTAAATAAGTTAACGTGGTAATGTCTTTAGTACTTTGCGAGATCTACACACGGACATTATATAGTTTTCTATACTTAACGATCATTGATCTCGGTAATTTTACGCCATAAACACCTAACAACATGCCAAAATGGTGTTTCCGTAGCTCTGTGCACGCATTTTACAATGCTACAGTACGCAATAACAAATATTTATTCATACCAGTGGTTTTTATTTATTAAAATGCATCAATGATATGTATGATAGGTATCAATCTCCAGAAACATTCTTGGTAAAGCGACAGAAGCCAATATAGGAATCCGCCAAATTTCCTTGTATATGACGTTATCAGTGTAGTAACTCAATTTATTTGAAATAATGAACTGCAATGAAATACCCTTTTGCATAGCTCAAAGGCAAAATATGTATACATTGGTAATTCAAACATCAAAAAGGCTGTTGTACAAATTTGGCCTCGATAAAAATTATATTCCCAAATAAATGAGTCCGTTTAGCCGATATTACGTTATAGGCAAATCTATTAAGCAAGAGTCTAGACTACTAAAAGGAACTATATTTGGCTATAGACACACATACCCTGACTGATGTCGAAATAATTCGGATTACATGCACTCGCCCAAGTATTAGGCACTGAAAAGCACAAAATGTATATTACGTTATAGTAGATACGTTATACAAAACGAAGACAAAAAATACAGGAATCTCTAAAACTGCAGGTAATTTTTACGCTTCTGCCAATGCTCCTTGAAGTATTGTTGAGAATTGTTGCACCAAATAAGGTAAGTTAGTCACTTTCTTAACCGTTTTACAAAAAGAGTATGTGAGTTAATAATATTACACACTGCAGGGACATTGTGCTGGGGTTGTGCACTTTGTGGTAAATTAATAGGGAAGTATATTGTCTTGTAAGTATTGCAACAACCGTATGCCATGCAGTGTGCACGGGAGCTATGTACACATGCTATTAGGTGTGCTTATAGGGGTTTAAGTTGCACATTAGTGGCTCATGCGTGAGGATAACGTAATATACGCAAAGTTTTAGGGCTATTTAAATATATTTTTGTTACAATTTCTCACAAGTCTTTAAAAGGTCATGGCTATTATAGAAATTGTGTGATGATAGAAACAGAGAAGTTTTTAAGTCTGAATTTCCGCGGCTAATAGATAGGCCAAGGGATAAAGAATATAGGCCTATAGACCTCCGTGTGGCTGTTTAAAAGACACTGTTGCAACCTTAATGATATGTTATAATTGAACATATTATACATCGTAAAAATATATTAATTCTTATTTTTAGACGTATCGTAAAAATGAAAAAACAGAACTTCGGATGGAGACTACAAACCCCTGACTCAACGAAGCTAAACGCGTCCAGAAATATTATATACAAGAGCTGAATTTACAACCCGAGGCACAGAAAAGAAGGGAATATGGCTGTTGATTCTTCAAAGAAGCCACAAGCCAAGGAAAAAGGAAAGAAATGGCAGCCGCGCTATGTGGGCAGAAGTGCGATTTCAAATGAAAAATAAAGTGAATAACAAATCTGACACGGATTGGTATAAGGGCAAATGTAGACACTATTACGAACTACTGCGGTGTGAAAGCAGTAGCTTTTGAAAGTATTAATGTTAGAGATATAGGGGATCCGATGTGTTTATAAAATGAACTAAATAACCTAATTCGAAAAAAAATGAAGCTACATTTTGTCATTGTTTAGTAAAAACAACATATACGTATTCACTGTCGTTATTAAGCATGTTGGAAAGTGGATTACAAAATACGTTTATTACTGCATTAGATGTATATTACGGTATTCATACCAACAACGTGAAAAACGAAGGATATGAATATAAGATTTACATCGTAATTCATGCAAGTGATAATTTATTTTAAAAGAGGAGTTAAATATGCTTATCAAAGGCAAAGAAATTTAAGCCCTATAGAATATCAGGGATAATATCGTATTGGAAAAAAAAAAAGATCTTGTCTTGTTTTGAAAACTTTCCTAAGATCGATAAAAAAAAAAATAGGACGTAGAGAAGGACTGCCGTTTAAAGTACCAAATTTGTATCATACCAGTTATGCTTCATACAGGCTTCCTGATATGTCTCGCACCAAAGTGAGGAATCATGAATGCAAGTGTTAAACACTCTTTTAAAATCTAAAATTATCCGAGAGCCATATGGATAACATAATATACAAGGCCCAAAAAAAAGGAAAATTTTAATTTGAATAACTTAATTTGAAGGTTCAAATGTAAAAAAATAGGGAATTTAAGTGCATACTTTCAAATTCAAATGGAAGCCAAAATCCAATAATTTTAAAAATATGCCCTATACAAGCAAAAAACCTGCGGTCAAAAAAGACATTGACGTACTAGGTTGGAGGTTGTTAGACACAATAAAATGTATTCTGTACTTTAAAATTTTACTGACGTGTCAAAAAAGTGAACACTTCCAAAAATATTTGACACAAATGTATAAGATTGAGCCTTCAAAGCGAAATCAATGTGTCAAGACATTAGAACTGTACCTTTGATCCTAACCAATGTACAGCATCCATTTCAATTTGTTTAAATGCGGCAAAATCGAAAATTAAAACTATATGGTGCAAAGTTGTCAAAAACGTGTTACCATAGGAATACATTTTTTCACATATATTGCACTCAATTTATATTTGACCCATTTTTTATTATCGGGAGAACTTGGTTTCACTTGGTTATGATCATAAGTGCATTTCTAATGTTCAGTGACACCAAAATGAATTTGAAGGTAAGATTTAGAATATGTGCTTATCATAAATTAGAACAGGAAAAACATTCAGTCATTGCAAATTTTAAACTGAAATACTGAGCGCAACATATTTTTTTTCAATTCAAACACATTCCCAATTTGGAGCAAGGCGGAACATCACTCATGGTAGTGCGAGCTATTGGGGTTAGGTTAGGGTAAGAGAACCCAAAAAATGGAGACGGAGGCGGAAGTAATTAATTAGGAATGCGAATTGGGTGCCCAAAACAGTCTTACATGTTTGTTACTAGCGCACACCACGTTAATCAAGAAAAGACGACTTTAAATGATGGTTCCAGGACATTGACCTTGAAAAGCACTTGGAGTATTTCCATACAACTACATCTCGCGTCGTCCATTGACGCCTCACTTGATTATAAAAACATTGTCTGTGAGAGCACAGCTCTACAGTGAGAGCATCTCACGCCAGAGCTATATAGTAAATGGTCTGACCTTATAAATGAAGAGGAGCAGGGAGCTTGTGTAAAAACACACAGGTAAACTGCATGGAACACCCCAGGACTTTCTATTTGAAATTGATACGCGTGCGTATACGGCCCTCCGTGAGAATTGCGGAGAGGGCAAAAAGTCATATAGGGACTGTTTATTTCTCCTAAGGTGGGATACCAAAAGGCAAAGAGGAGACATATAAATCCCTGTCCAATCCAAAATTCAAAAATGATTTTACAAAAAAATATAAATACCGAAAACAAACTGGTATCGTCTAAACCAAATAAACTAAAACATTGGTTTGAACCTCCCTCAACAGAATAACAAACCACTCCTGACACCTGACAGCAAAGCCAGTGGACTTGTTTCATATTTACATCCTCATTAAAAAAACAATCAAAATAACAAAATACACATAGCAAGGAAACTGGGTGTGGCAATTAACAGCAAGAGATTGCGCACATGAATACACGTCTTAAATAAACTCAAATAGTTTCCAAAGCATGCCAAAAGATTCACTCGTTTTCTCTGCTCTTTCCTCTTTTTCTTTTCGGTTTACTCACGCCCAAAAGGTAAAGTGAACAAGAGGGAGAGAGAGAGGGAGAGAGATGGTGTGAGAAGAGTGAGAGAGCTCGAGAGAAAGAGAGAGATTGGTAACGAGGTCACCTGAAGGTGAAATTTTCCAGTGCTTAGCATGGAAGTCTTGTATATCAACAAACTTGCCCTGAGTTTGACCACCATCATATGATATATCCTACTGTTTGACCTACTTCACATCACCTGTGCCCACCATAATATTTAGAAAATGTCCCAACCCCGACAATACAAGAGCCCGCGGGGCTAATGACCCATTTAAAAGGCGGCGCACGATTTAACTCGACAAGGGAGATCTCGATGTTTCATCGTTTGGCCCAATTTTCTGACCACCAGTAAGTTTGGTTCAGGTAGTTAAAACTTGAAACAGTCAGAAGATTTTTAGAAACTTTCTGACTCACAGGCTTTGAAAAAATTGACATGCACACCACATTAAAGAAATTTTATTTCTCATTATTTATTGACTTGGTAAATAATCATAATATAACAAATATGAGTGTTTACATTTTGTAAACCTCAAGATTTTTATGATTTCATACAATATCATTGTAGCTTTTTCCTAATAATATAAACAAAGGCACGGTCAGATTTGTTTCTCACGCATGCCCTACCGATTTTAAATTTATTTGTGACCCAATATATTTTTTTCATTAACCCTTAGAATTTCCCCCCCGAAAACCTTTCATTTCACGATCCCCGCCATCGCGCCAGTCGACACACAATAAGCGCACATGATTTAACCAGGTGCTCCACATTGATGAAAATGATTGATGATTGATTGTTGATTGAAATATGACAAAGGGCTATGGATATCAATTGCGATCAAAGTTTACCCAGAATGTTATGGCGTGAGAATTATATAATGTTATTTTAACAAAATAAGATTTATTTACTACATAATAAATAATAATAGAACACATAGAAGTAAATTATCAAGGTTAATTAAAGAAATTCAGAAAAATAATTCAAAATAAAAAATAAGTCATGATAAGATAATAAGATAATAATTCAAACATAAGATTAATTCATGTAATGTAAATAAATCTTATTTTTGCATAATTACGATCTGCTAAACTCTTATCTTATTATTTTAACTGCGTTGAGACTATGTATGGCGGTGTAATGGCCCCACTATTCGATAGTTAATTTTTTCGAATGATAAACCGTTTGACATTTGTCATGCCATTCACCATTATATGGCCTTTTCCAACACCCCACGTGAATATAAATATACCACTACAATTTAGCATTCACTTCAAAGACGATGTCATTCGTCTTTCAATTCCAAAAGAATGATTTGAAATCTCATCCTTTGTGCCGGGTCGCTAATGGCTATAGAAACCACTGTTCTCAAAATTGGAAAGGAAGTCTATTTGTAACTTGTACTAAAAGTGGTTTTTAATTCTTGTTTTATAATGATTGTAACGTTCCTGAAAAGTTGTCTGTATTAATTGATATGTATTGTAAATGAATTTTCAAGGGACAAAAATGACAAAGTAACGGCAATGTTTCAGGAAACTGTTCAATACTTCTAGACTCAACTGGAGACGGTGTTTTCACACATTTTACACTGAATTGAGATACATGCATAACAACTATAGCTAACTGTAGTCAATTCAAAATATGCAGGACACTGGTAGGTCATTGGTTTCAGGGATGTCTTTAGCTGTATTCCAACACATTTGCCGCATATTGGAAAACATTGTAGACTTGCCCAAGTCCATTACGATTATTATCATCTCTGCCGTAACATTTATGGGTGTTTTAATGACCATTATAGAGGGCTGGCGCAGTCTGGAAACAATACTTCTTACAGACCATGGTATGCGATGGTCAAGGTTGCTATAGTCCCATATCAGGCTCACATTGAAAACAAATCTCACAGCTAAAAGCATGAGTATGTGCTTATATATGGCGCATACCCTATGTATTTTGGAGTCTAAATTTGACCGACTAATTAACTTGATTCGATACCTCCTGAATATAGGTCTGACTGATTTTTGCTACACTATTTCCGAGCTATCGGTCGTAGTGTGTTCCTGTTGTCATCGCGAGTGCTGGTCGTACTGTCAATGTGCGACCATTTCGCCACCGTGTGTGATCTAGAATTGTGGAAAATGCGATATAAACAACCTTTTCTGGTATACATGGAATAGCCAATATATATTGGTATGTTAACTTATGGAAAGAGGCACTCAAGTTGATGTTATATCCCACGTGGCCTGTGTAAGCATTTGCTTTATTATCATAAATTATTTGAGGATTCCAGCTCATCGATTCCGATTCGAGTATTTAGTAATAGTGAAAATGGATGATAATCGTATAACAACATGTTTAATACCGTAGCGTATTAAATCCAAAGCTATTAAAATGTGCGGTAACCAATGGTACGTCCATGGTGTACACAATTTTTCTTTCGGCTTAAATTTGTGAATAAGTAACTACCTCTTCAAAAGTGTGACAGGCCCAAATTTTGAATGAAGTACATTTGCTGAAACCCATTAAGTCCTTATATTTTTCAGCAGTGGGTAAATAAAAATTGAATAATGGCACAAAATCTCTTGCAAGTTTCGCTGTCTTTGGCAGCGTGAAAGGAATTCTCGGGCTCAACGTCTTCACTCCTTTGGATTGGTAATGTTTATTTATTTCCATGATTTGGAATTTTCTTGAAAAAAATTGGTTTCTCGACCGAGAATCACAAAGATTTTAGAAAAGTTATTTTGTTTTTAAAATTGTAAATCCGGCTTCTGATTAACAATCATATTTTCAAAAACCCTGCCCCAATCGACAAAACCAGGTTTATCGATTACCACCAGTATGTTTTTGATAAATGTAGTGTATGGGCGCACTGTTAAAATCGAATTTCATGAATCCTTTTTTATTTTTTTAAAAAACCGTTTATCATTTGACAATTTTTTTCTTAACTTGGCTTTTCATCAAAAAGCTAGGTTCAAGTTAGTGTATTCGTTCGAACATCCTTTTTTAAACACCCTTTTTTATCGAAAAGCCAGGTTTGTTACAAACCGAGTGTATCAAAATTGATAAACCTACTTTGGCGATGTGAATCCCATTTTTTTATTCCGCCATTTCATGTTTTTCGCTGAAATTTTTTTTTTGTGTGCTTATTCTTGTCATATTCTCCACCAAAATAAGCTCTAATTATCCCTTTAATAACCATAACATCACCAAATTACCCACCCTGATTTTTATCTATTTCTTGTATCAAAATGTATTTTCATACCAAAATTGTTTGTTAAATTAAATAAAAGGCTGTAAATAAAATTTTTCTTGCCATATTAGTTGCAAATTGCAATCGCCACCTTTTACCATGGCCACACATCAAAACATCTCCATTAATCTGAAATTATATCCATTTCTTTTCTTTATACATGTTTTTACCAAGAAAGTGCCCTCCCAACTAGAAAACCAAGTGCTATACTTAATGTCTCTTTCATGTTGTCTTTCACTCTTTAAAATCAATCGCGACCCGGCCGTTTTTTTCAATACTTGTTTATTACAGAGGTTTTAATATTTCGCTGAAATGTCAGTTTTCTAATTGGCCATTTTCGAAGATGATGTTATGTTGTAGTATTTACAGGCTAAAACAACAAATTTTGTTAGTAATCTCACATTTTTCCCCCTTTCTATGATGCAAGTGAATGGGTTTTTTTTTCGGAAAATGCTCAAAAACATCAAATTCTGCTGCAAATTAGCCTGGTTCGAATCCCGTAAACCCGGCAAGGCACGTCATCTCGCTTGCCTCTTTCCATCACCGGCGGCGGCAGCGGAACGATTTTCAAAGTGGAGGGGCTACTTGGCACTTAATCTAAGCAACTTTCATACTTTGCTATCATTTTCTCATGTGCGATCATAAGTCCTGGCACCCATCATCAATTTTGGAATGGAGAGGCGGTGCAGGCCGCTCCACTTTCAAGAGTGGAGGAACACCCCCAACCCCCGGCCCTCGGTTTCGCCAAGCTGCTCTGCAATAGGGTGAATAGATGGGAAGTTGTTATGGTTTGTATATACAATTAGCTCAGGTATTTTTAATGTCTCGACCAGTCTGCCCATCAATGTGGAAGCGAAATGATTCTGATGACATTCTTCAATAATATACTAAAATGGTGCTAACAACAACCTCCAGACTCAAGTGACGCCTGTAACTTTTCTAAGTTTTAAAGCCGTGATTTATCTGTATAGACATTCTAAAACAAGTCAGTCAAATCGTTGAGGAAAGAATTAGCAGAGAGGTCAATGTCGTATTTTGGGCAGAGCCAATGTTAAGCTTTAAAAGCAAAGCTTTGTTTTAATTTGGATTGAAGTCACTGACAGGGTCACGAGTTCAGATGCATCACCTCTGCTTGCTTGGTCGGTCATATACTTTCCCTTCATCGTGTACTTCGATTTTCCTCTGTACCTAACTTTTGGCTATTAACCTGCCCCTAGTGTCGGAGGTAAGATTTTCAAATATACGTAAAATGCAGAATTGAAGACAGAAGCGGGGACAGACGAATGGACATACACATACATGACTTGTATTTCCTTTTGAACACAAAGCGCAATCTTTTGCATACATTAATACTGAAAAATAAACTAGACATTATTACCACTAAACTGTTATGCTATTAGTCCTAGATGCCGGAGTAGTATACGCGTTAGTTTCAACTATATTATTACGAAAAAGCATTAGCTTAGGCGGAGTGATCGTAGATGCGCGCGAATTTTTCCATGAGGCTGCTTGGTTTGCCACTCTCTTTTAATTTCCCGGGCCGGTAAAATTCCCAGTCCTCCGCGTTACAAAGGGTCTTACTATAGTTTGAACACCGACCGGTTAGTCAGCTGCATCGATTGTGGTTGCTTGACTATGCGTGATTACACATTGAGTGACTGCATACTAACTTTCCTTCTAGTTGTGGAACATGTGGAAAGGGGTCTTGGGTAGTTGGAAAGGACACTGTGGAAGTTAGACATGGACTCTGGAGAGGTTATTAAAGTGTACACTGTTATAGCTGCAAACGGGGGCCCTGGGTAGTTAGACAGGGGTCCTAGGCAGGTGACACAGTTTACTAATATTACGCAGCACGTCCTTCTCGGTCCGTACGGAACCTAACACCCTAACTTGTACCCCCATTGCAAATCGCGAAATCCGAGAACCGCGCAATTCTAGTTTTAAATATGAAGAAAGCAGTGTAAATTGTTTGAACTGTAAATTTTCTTAATATCTATAAAGTGGAAGAGAACTTTTAAACATTTCCATGTAAGTGTTTTAACTGGACTGCTGATCCTCTTTATCTTTTAGCTCAAGCTGCAATATCATGTCCAAAAACATGATTTCAATTCCAACGGGAGTCTTGTTTATTTGATTTGATATCAGAAACGACCTCCATTATGCTTTGAAATAACGATGGTCCCTGTTATAAATTAAGTGACCTTATCATCGTTGTTTTTTAAACAAAGTTTTTGTTCTGCTTCAATTGTCTTCAATACATACCAACATAAGGTCAATGAATCGGACCATCCGATTCAGAAAGGCTTCACAAACTTGTCATAACTTTTGAACCAAAATCAAATTACACCAACAAACATCTTGTCATAGATTGAAATAAGGACAATCAAATCCCTATCAAAATATACACAATAGTTGCATTATTATCTCAGAAACAATCGGGGTATTAAACACCTGTGAATTTTTTTCAACTGCTTGGCATGTATATTCCCCACCCTTATAGATGAATCTTGAGACTAGTGTTTTCTCCTCCCCATACCGGACCGATTGTTGACATCTTTAGCTCGGTTATTTTGCTGAAGTCTATGATAGTGTATGGTTACTGATATTGGAGAAAAGAAATTTGAGGTACAGTTTATTAACATTTTCAAGAAAATGTACACGTTTCCTGGGTCAAATCGACGATTGTGTCTGTTTAATATTTCATAAACAAATTTACCCGGTTTTGGTCGCCCTCCCCTTTATGGGAATACGGAATTTTTGTTAGACATTGATTATGTTGGTCTACGCCCACTTCTAAATGGAGGACCTCAAAATATATAAACACAAGATCAATACATTCACTGCACAAAAACCGGGTTCGACATGCAAAAAAGTGAGTAAAGACGATTTAGCTTGTTATTTATATAAACAAAAGCAATTTTGATACCTTTGTTGAAAGCTTTCAATTTAATATGTGTAGTAGATTGTTTTTTTAAGCACCTTAATCTCTCCAGCATGTTATCTTTTCGAGAATGGCTAACATTGCCCACATCTCTTCGAAGTTACTCCGTTATCGACCAACATAATGTATGCTAAAAAGTGTTCTCTTGAATCCCTATTTAACGCATATTGCGTATCGTTTAAGACATATATTTTATACATAAAAACGGCAGATAATGAGCAAACTAATATGAACAAACGTACCCACTATATCACCACCAGAATACATGAAAAATACACATTTCGCGCACAACCGTCTGCGCACAGACGTCCTCACCTAGAAATTCGGAGTTTTGGAGTTCGCCGACAGTCAAGGCCCTTATTACCGAAAGTGTGTCTAGCACAGAATGAGAACCTATTAGACAGCACCCCGTCAAAAAATGTTTCTAGGTTTATTTTGTTATTCCAATGCTGATTGATATGGATATGACAAAAGTTTGACTCATATCGCCGAAATTTGGTTTTTTTGTTTATTTTGTTCAGTCTGGCTGAATTTATTTCTCCCTGTTGGTAAAATAAAACGGAAAAAATTAAATTTATTAAATAATTTTACCGTTAAAGAAATGCCCAATAATAATTGTTGCTGCTCATGGTTGTGTAAAATACATAACACTAGATACTAACTTGGAAACCAAAAGAAAATTTCTCAGGGGACCGATATAATTTTCTCCAACAGAGAATAAAAAGAACTCAAAAGTTTGTCAAGAAAATTACTCAATACCAATGTAGCGACGTTGAAAAGGCATGCACATCAGACAAATGAATTAAAGACGTATATGCTACCATTAAGAAAATCACTGGGAAGCGAACAGTCCCCAAAGGCAGACTCGATGGAAGAAAATTATCAAGACTGTACAGTGATCAAATCATTAAAGAGCAGACAGATCCTATACCGAGATGCTATAGTCTGGCAGAAGAACCACCTTTATGAGAGCATACTAGACTGTGCCTTAATATTATGGCTGACGAGAAGGCCCTGGATAAGATTGTGTAACAACAGAACTGCAGAGACTGAGCCGAAAGCTTCAGGGGACATAGGCATCAACATCCTACATAAATTGTAGAACAAATATACCAGAAACATTTCCAAGGATTTGGGAAAGTGCATCTAACTCCTCCATTACAAAAGGACAATGTTGACTGTAATAACTATAGAAGATACGTTCTTCTCAGCTATGGCTGATAGATTTTCACTCATATACTGCAAAAACGCATCCAGAAAAGGACAGAAGTACTGTCTGAATCACAAGCATCGTTTAGACCCAGGAGATCCACTGTAGACCACTAAGACAGATTGCAGACAAATACCTGGAAAAGGACCGAGACATACTTCTGTACAAAGCCTACATGACTTTGAAAAGGCTTTTGGGCAGTGTATGGCAGGGAGGAATCTGGAATGCACTACGTTCTAGGATTTCCCATCAAATAAAGGCTACTGAAGGGATATGACATCGCAAATTCTGTAACAGAGTCAACTGAAACTCACCAAACATGCCAAATGATTTCAAAACAAGATTGGCGTACGACAAGGCTGTATAATTTCACCAAGCTATTCAACATTCTTCTGGAGTTGGTAATGCAGAACACAACACCGAAACTTCATAGGGAGTTCGAATCGAGAAAACATAGTGATAATCTCAGATTCGCCGACGATAGAGTCCTGCTGACTGAAAGCAATGACAACTAAATAGTTGACAAAGTATATGTGAACAAGATCACGATCAACATCGGTCCAAGAATCGCAAGAAAAGAATATTCCTTAAAAACGGTCACAAACCAGACTTCATATACCTAGGAGGGAAGATGTCTCAAAGAGGATCTTGTTATGAGACGTCAAACGCAGAGTTGGAAAGGACTTGGGAGCTGTTGAAAAAATGAAATCTTAGATCTAAAAATATAAAATAGGCAAAAGTGCGATTTTTCGGAAAAAAATGGGGCGCATTTATGCAAGGAAATACCTCGGTCCGGGTCACTGTGTGTTAAACGGCGACCTTTGAAGAAGATTGTACTCACCACATACAACGGTAAATACTACTTAGTCCGTATTATCATGTTAGTGTAAGCCAACAGAAACAAGTAGCTAACCATATTATGTTCTAGGGCGTTTTAGAAATTGTACCAATATTTTGACCTTGACCTAATAAAGAAAAAACCATGATCTAGATTTTCACAAGGTACACATATATGCTAAGATGAATACTCTCAGGCCTCGTATATACAACTTGTGTTATTTTCGAAATTGACTTAGATGTAGAGTACACAAAGGAGCCGTGTATTTTGTTAAAGTGCAAGAAAGCATTTTACAAAAAATAGGCCATATTTGACCTTACTACAACCTATATAAACATGACCAATTTTGCACTCCGCACCATGCATTACATGAGATAATTGCTATGGTGGAAGGTGAATACGACACACAGTTTTTTGCAGATAGTGGGTTTTAATAATCGTGAGGGGGACGACGGACGGACGGAACGGACAGAAGGATGGACGGACGGATGCCTACTATTTCTATAGTCCCTCACTTGTGTCGGGGACAAAAATGAAATGGACGAATTGGAAAAATAGTTGTCTCACGAAATTTGGACCAAGGTTACAATCCTGGAAGCAACTGCAAATATATCGAATATATTACTAAGGGCAAATACGAAATAAATACGGTGTTCACACATAGGGTATAGTTAGAAGCAGGAGAATGGCTGGATAAAGGAACTCTCGAGAATTACTTGTGAATAGTACGTTATACATTATACACAATTCCTAATATTCAAGGAGTCAATGTCGACGTATTATGTGCCAAATTGACATGTTTACCTTTAAAAAACCACAGCCCGGTAAGTATTTAAGGCGTGGGAGATAGCAGTTCAACCAACTGGGTATAAATAGCAACTTGTAAATTACGGTTGTTAACGATATTAATCAAATCATATAAGCATGATATTCGTACCAAGTTTCATTTATAAAAATGAATTTCGGCAGCTGTACTCGATATTGTTTGTTTAAGATCTCAGACACAGGACAGGAAAGATCCCTTGGTCTCGTAAACATGTAATATAAACTTTGGGGTCAAATTTTCGTCTGCATTAAAGTAATACCCTTTCTAACTTAAAGCCACGATCTGTACTTTTTTGCTAAATTTTAAAAATACTTATTTCTTCCTCTCAATTGCCTATATTGTGTTCACTATAAGATGACCCACACGGCCTTGACATGTTACAAAGATATAACACTAGGGAGCCCAGGCCTAATGCAATCTAGGGTAAATTTCTAATATTATGTACCAAATGTATTTTATTTAGATTTTAGCACAACTGGTGTCTCTCTCGTCTTCTGACAAAATGTTTAGAATATATTACATGGAAAAGAATAGGTCGTGTTCCACCTACGTGAACGGGTAGAGTATTGCGTCCTATTAACAGACATCTACCGTCTTTCGTACGGACATTAAAAGTCGTTTAAAGTTATCGTGATTTGCTATCCGAACATAAAAAAATCATAAAAATTCATATTTTTGTAGTTTTGTTACGCATGGATTTCTCAACATAACCCTGCAAAGTGGTTGCTTGCAATCCGTGTATTAAAGACAAGACAGTACTTTTATCCGATTCTGTAATTTTTATTATACGTGCGTATCAAAACTCCGACATGAGATAAAAAACCTTTTTCCCCTTGTGAAATATCACATGTTAAGCGTGACATTTGCGCACCATAGATCTATATCGTTTGACCTCAAACACAAACATTATTGATCGTGTTTATTCTGTACTGGGTTGAACCCCAATCACTGTTTACGTGGTAGATACGTAATTTTGAGACGCCAGTTCTGTATGTCTATTTGCGGGAGCCGGTATGACACATTTCCTCAATATTTTTCATTATTGGTTTAGTCGTCTGCTGTCGCGATTAGTGAAGTTAACACAGGTTTATACATATACTTGTATGATTTTTTCTTTTATTAAAAGTTAACACTCAGTCAGACGGATCAAGCAATACATAACGGAATCATACCAAAGCAATCCTTATGACCATCTGCAGACGATACAAAAACACGATCCCGAAACTTCTTAAATTTGAAGAAAGATATGAATTTGAAAATTCATGAAAACGAGGAAACCGATCTCGACGTCAATGTACCGGACCCTGTACAACCATATTGCTTATAAATCATTTTTACAAGCCCTCATGTTTAATATCGTCACATTTTTCCAATTTACTGATTTATTATATTCAAGTCGTTCACATTACATACATTTGAGTGTCTTGATTTGAACGTTTTTCATGTTAAAGTTCTTTGCCATTTTATTGATGCCCTGGTTCCAATGATACGACCCGTTTATCTATTCTTTTCTTCCAAGTAAACTTTAATAGATTTAACCTTTAATTAAATCAAACCTTCGTGGGTGTTAAGTCCAAGAACCTCTTCTGCCGTGTATATTCGAAAAAGTAATGCAACATACTTTGTTCAAATTCATCATGTTAACTCCAAAGGAATATAAATCACGGAACGGAATCCTAATTATAATAATAATAACGCCATGAAAGTTTTGCAAGATGGATTAGTTAAACGTGGTGGCACTTTTGCAAGCATTAAAGTTTATTATGCTCAATTAATGCTAATTAATGAATAAATTGGTATTAATTAAAGCTCCTTCTGTTTAAATAAATTACAGAGTTAAATATATACCCTAATTAAAAGAATAGGTATGTTTGATAAGAAAAATATGAGATCTACATTCTACATAAGAAATTTGGACAAAAATGCTTGAGACATTCATAAAACAATAAAATACATAAGAATATAAAATAAAGAAATACATAAGAAAATGTCCGCTTTGCCACTGACTTCCTTCGACAACAAAATGTCGTAACTCGAAAAATTTTTGATCAATCTTGAAGCAAAATTAAGCTGAAATTCCAAGCTAAATCTTAACATGAAAACCCCAAATTGACAAAAATAACTATTTTAAGGATATGCACGTCTTCCCCTTAAGTATATTGAAAAGATTCTTGATTTCCTTAAACAACGTTCAAAATTGAAGATTTGCCTATTGGGCTATTCTAATAAGCATTAAAGAGAGCAATTACAGAATGAACAATTCCAACATACACTGGGCAAAGATCTCGGGTGAATAGATTTGTTTGTTTGTATTTTCCTGATTATGTAATAGGTTTTCTATCAAAGCAATGAAAATTAAAATATGTTTATGAAATTAATTCTACACCAACATGATCGACACACAGAATGAATTGTGTAATACTGGCGATAATTAGGTTTTCCACATGATTACTGCTCCAATCAGCTGGTATATACATTGTGAATTTTTATACTCTGATGCAAAATATCTCCATATTGATAAAAACGGATATTTCATTGAGTTGTAGTTTGTGTTTTTTGTTCATTTCTACTAAAATCTAAAAATCTATGCAATAGATTTTAAAACCCACATTGTATTATGTGTGGAGATTTCAATTTAGTTCAAGATCAAAATATGGATACTTTCAATTATTTGCATGTTAATAATCCAAAAGCAACTGAAAAAGTGTTAAATATAAAGGAAGATTTGGAACTTACTGACCCTTGGAGGATTCTAAACCCTGATATAAAAAGATTTACTTGGCGTAAGAATAATCCCGTTAAGCAAGCAAGATTGGATTTTTTTCTGGTTTCATCGGAAAGGTAAATGTCATTGATAATGTAGATATTTGCCGGGTTACAGGACAGACCATTCTATGGTAGTTGTAACTTTATGTAATGGTAACATTCGAAGAGGTAGGGGTTCGTGGAAATTTAATAATGATTTACTTAAGAATGAAGAATATTTGGATATTGTCAAGAATGCCGTCAAGACCGTAAAACAAATATATGCCGTTTCTCCCTATAATAGGGATAACATTAGTGATATTGATTCTTACGATTTAGAGTTAAAATGATCAGCGATCATGGTTTTTTGATGTTTTGTTATTGGAAATTATAGTGCCCAATAGCCATTTCATCAAGAGAAAAGAAATCTTAATAAAAGAGAAGACGATCCTTTACAAACGAACGAATTTTAACTATGTTATATGAGGAGCTTTATTAAAAGAGATCCCAATGTTAACAAATGATAAATGATTAAGACGATTGAAACTTTAACTCGAGGAGATCAGAAATAGAAGATTAGTGTAGCTTTGTTCGTTCAAAAGCTAAATTGATTGAGGAGGTAACAAACCCTCAAAATATTTTCTTAACCTTGAAAAAGGGAATTTTGTGACAACAGAAACAGAATTGTTAAGAAAGTTGGAACAGATTAACATTGTCAAGATGACGTAGAAAAGGAGGTAGTAATTTTTATTTTTCTATGAGATTTGTCACAAGAAAAATAACGAAACGAGTAAAATACAGAAATTGAGGAAAATGTGAATATTAATAAGTTAACATCAGACACAATCGAATACTTTGGTAGGGGGAATTCATTGGTTCGAATTGACCAATGCTCTCAAAAATACTGAATAACAATAAGACGCCCGGACCAGACGGTTTTACTGTGGAGTTTTACAACTGTTTCTGGTCGATATATCAGTTTTCTCTGAGATCGTTGAAGAGGTTTTAGGAATGATCTTAAAACAGTGCAAAAACTTGGTCAAATCACTCTCCTTCCTAAAGGAGAAGAAACCAAGGCAATTTTTGAAAAATTGGAGGCCGATTTCGCTTCTAAATGTTAGTTTTAAATTGGCGTGTCGGCCTGTATTGCTATCGGGTTAATCAGTACTTCCGAATTGTCTCTGAGATCAACGGATTTGTACACATAGGTTTTATTGGCGAAAACATTCGTCTAATGTATGATTTATTACCTGACAGAGGTTAATGAGATTCCGGGGATGTTATTTGTTATAGACTTGAAAAAGCCTTTGACCGTATCTCATGATGTTATTTTGAAGACTTTGATAGCTTTATTTTGGTAATAATATGTAAATGTTTGAAACTTTGTACACAAATGCTACTTCATCTGTAATTGTAAATGGGGCATATTTTCTAAAAGTTTTTCAACTTCATCGTAGTTGCAGACAAGGGGATCCTTTAGCACCATACATATTTGTTTTGTCGCTGAAATATTAGCCCTATGATACGAGAAATGATAAGATTGCGGGGATAACCATAGTATCTTATTTCCAAGATTATTCAACGCAGATGATACCACTCTCATTCTTGATGTTCAGAAAAGTCATTAGAACATGTTTTTCCAACGCTAAACTATTTTATGAGTTACTGATTGAATAGTTAATATAGATAAAACTATAGCTGTGTGGATTGGATCCAACAAAAACAGAAACCAGAAATACTACAATTGTAAACACTTGAAAATAAATGGCATTTGATGGTAGTTTTGACTTTTTAGGAATTGCTTTCAGTACAAATATTGTTAAAATGGTGAATGAAAATTATTAAAATCTTACTTTTTGAAAAAAGCTTCTGTCAGGCTGGAGTACAAAAGAAATTTGACTGTTTTGGGTAGAGTGGTTGTAGTGAAATCATTAGTATTGCCTAAAACTAAGTTACATGGCTCAAATGTTACAAATCCCAATAAAGATTTTATTAGAATTTAATGATGAGATTTTTAATTTATATGGGAAAGGGAAACCCCGCAAAGTAAAAGAAATCAATTTGTCAACTAAAATTATGAGACGGTGGTGTTACAATGCAATGTAGAAATCATTTAATGCATTGAAGGTAAACTGATTCGAAGGTTTATAGTTGTGAGCAAAAATGGGGTTAAATTGTTTCGTCTTTGTACAAATTTTAGTAGTATTACATCTATAGTTTTTTGGTATCTTCCGATTTACAAAATGAAAGACACCGTGCGTAATACATTTTGGTATGACACTTTTTTCTTGGGCGCTATTTTAAACACTGTTAATAAAGTAACTTGATTTCAATCGGATTGCTAGACAGTATCTTTGGTGGAATGACAAAATTAACATTGATGGTAAATCGGTTGATTATGCTCATTGGAGGAAGGGGGTGTATTCTTTGTCAATGAATTTATTGAGAGAAGATGGATCATTCATGTCTGTGAAAGAATTTACCGATCTATAGTGGTAAAAACTAATTCTTGGAGTATAAATGTCATTTTAAGATCAATTCAGTTAAATTTTGAACTGATAAATTTAATACTTTCAAGTTGAACACCCTCCTTTCGCCCAAGTAATGTCGAGATATTGTTCAAACAAGCAAAGGTTGTAAATATTCTATGATACATTTGTAATGACACTAAAAGGGAAAAGTAAAACAGCAAGTGGCAATGGCATTTACTATCCAAGATCATGATTGGAAAGATTGTATGTTTTTTGAATTTTAAGTTTACGCTGAACTAAGTTAGGTGGTTCAGTACAGAATTATCATTGTATCATTGCACAAATACTCTATGTAAAATGAATATCAGAGATAATCTCTATGTACTTTTTGTAAGAAAGACCCTGAATCAATAACGGCATCTTTTGCCGATTGCCAGTATTGTGTGGCAATTTGGATGATTTTTGGAAAATGGGGGCTAGAAAGTAGACCATTAAAAATCAATATGTCTTCACTGTTAGTTTTATTTGGTTCAAAACGTGACTTAACTTTAACACTGATATTAACAATTGCAAAATTCCACATTTACAGGGCAAAAGTGATGGAAAAATTCCCAAATTTGGAAACTTGCAAGAAAGAAATCCAATATACTATAAAGTGTGCAAGTACCAAGCGGACTTGCCATCTTATGGTCATAAAGTATTAAAAAATGCACATGTGGCATTTGTTAATGATTTTTAATTTTGTATCTTTTTCCCCTATGATTTCTTTAAATATCTTGGTTATCACCTTAATGATATATTGTACTTTGTATATTGGGCCAATGAGTGGTAGTAATATGTAATGTGATCACATGTTTCAATAACGACAGCTGTCAAAAAAAAAAAAAATTAAGCTTGACTTTCAGATTTATTTGGAGGCATATGAGTGAAAGAAAACATTTTTTTTAATTACAAGGAAAGGCTTCTGACGTTGAACACGGCTCTAGCGAAAATTTTGTATTACAAACCCCTTTTCATCAAGAGCAGTAATAAAATCAGAGCGTAGTGGTGTAAATCATTGCTGTCAATCACCTCGACAGGCCATTGTTCAATTCCAGCTGATTAAGTCAAATCCTCTGTGTTAGTTTAAAGAGGAAAAAAGACTTGAAGTATAGCTATTTGGACTAATTTTATGATATGTGTATAAAGTTCTTTGGTTGTACTGCAAATGCGCAAAAGATACTTATTGGATTGAAAGTAAAGGGGTTCTTTAGAAGTGTATGGGTTGTTGTGCAAGGATTTAAATCCTTGCCTTGTGGGAAGTGCAACACTATAAGACAGCAATCTGATCGGAAAATTATTGTACACTTAATCAACACTTAGATGCGAATAAGAGTTTAGAAAGCCAACAGTGGTTGACGAAACGTCCACAAGTACGTGAACATATTTGGATCAGAATTCAACCTGGTTACACAATGTTTATTCTACCGATCCTTATGAATCTCTCAATGCTATAATCTAGGTATCGTTCCCATTTGGTCATAATTGTTTAGCTTTTTTAATTCTCAACTGACAGTATACAGTAATATAATATTGACTCCATTCGGGCCGCGGGAAAGGAAAGCACCATTTCTCTAGTCACAGACGGGAGGCATTGCACCATTTCACAGATAAGGGTTCAGATTATATAAAGTATAAAAATACTTCTCTGATAGTATAGACCGTATCAATAGCCAGCCATGTTGGTGTACAAGATAGACGCATTCCAGTACTACAATACATTCCCTGTCAATGATCCCTGTGCAATCGCTAAACCATTGGATCGATTGACAGCTTATGTAGTGTAGTCCTGGAATGTTATGCATCTTGTCCACCCACATGAGCTGGTGGCTGACTCTATTGAATACTGTCTATTCTAACAAGTTAAAGTACGAACAGACGAAACACTCTTAGAAATTCCGTAAATTTAATAAAACAGATTTTCCGTAAATTTACGGAAAATCTGTTTTAGAACACAAAAAATAAAAAAACAAAAAACATAAAAATGTTAATTTACTAAAAAAAATATTTCCAAAATTTCCGGCAGCACAATTTCTCGGACTTTTTTTCGTTCCGTCATTTAAATGTAACGGAAAATTTTCTTTATACACTTTTTTTCCATAATATGAGACAAATTTCTGTAAAACTAAACTGTCAAAGTTCCGTTAATTGATAAAATTCGGTAAATTTACCCTAAAAAGTAAGGATAAGTAGTAATTTGCTGATCCGAAACATAAAACAAACTCATCAATCACAAAATTCATATGTTATGTTGGTATTTTTGTTACTGGTATACGATGTTCTAACATATTAGCTGCAAGTGGTTGGTGTGAAATCCGTGTATTAAAGGACAAGGGCAATACCTTTTATCCGATTCTGTGATTTCTATAAACATAAATATTCTTAAATACCTTGGTAAGAGGATGAGAGGCGGGCGGCGCCCAAGCAGACCTTTTTTCTGAGGGGGGGGGGTTGGGGAGGGGGAGTGAGAGAGAGGAAGAAAAATGAAATATTGGGGGGAGGAAAGTGAAATTCTGGGGGGGCAAAATATGGAAATTTGGGGAAATTTTCACCAATTTTGGCCAAAAATCATACTCATACACCTTCATTCTTTTCTTAGCTCCTTCGCTTTTTCCCCCTTCTGTTCGTCTGCGACCGTTCCTTTACCACTTTTTTTTTCTCTTTGTCTGTTTGGGCAGTCGTTGGCGGAATTTTGGCCCCAATCACTGAATTTTGCCCCTAAAATCCTAATTTTTCTTTCGACCAGGGGGGAAAATGGGGGGGGGGGCAGGAAAAAAAAAAAATAAAAAAAAAAAAAAATTGGGGGGGGGCAAATGCCCCCCATGCCCCCCTGGCGCGCCCATGATGAGAGGCTATAACGAGAAGAAAACTATAAAGATTTGGTTGCCTTGCGAGAGGTCATGTCAAAAGAAGTCTTTTCACTAGGCCCGTCATCAGCGACGTGACACAACCACCCCAAGAGATACCGATTAATTAAACTTATATACGCATTAATTATGATAGACGATCACCTCATACCAGAACAAGCAGGTTCCGGCCAGGCAACTCAACAACAAGCCAAGTACGGTACTCAACCTAACTCAACATCAGCGAGAAGGGCCTATATGGTAACCGGAGCTGTGATCGTCGACCTATCAACAGCATACGACACTGTTAATCACAGAAGCATACTCAATAAGATCCTGGAAATTACCAAGGACATCCGCTTTGACTGAGCTTATCGTGGTTATTGGCTGGCGAACAGGATTTTCTTTGTTCAGCGAGGAGCGAAAAGAAGGGCGATGGGTAGGTCAAGAATGGTCTACCACAAGGAGTGTGCTTGCACCTCTCCTGTTCAACATATATACCAACGACAACTAGGAGTGCAGGAACCGTGTCGTTTTATCTTATGCCGGACGATCTTGGAATTAGGCACAAGATGCCGATCACAGTTGTTGACGAGAGGACTCTCCAAAGCTTTTTGATGAAATCACTCCTTATTATGAGGAAAACCACCTAGTGCAAATCCATATAAAGACACAGTGTGTGCTTTCCATCTACGAACCGTGAAGCCAAACGTCAGCTTAAAGTTACCTGGTCTGGAACTCCCCTGGAGCACTGTGTTAAACCTGTCTACCTAGGAATTTACCTTGGACCGCACTCTCTCATATATAAGACCCACATCGAGAAGACGAATGACGTAAAGTTTTCACGCAATAACATCTGAACAAACTCACTGGCACCGGATGTGGGGCGCGCCCATTTACACTAAGACGACGCACTTGCCCTGTGCTACTATGTGCAGAGTATGCCTGCCCTGTATGGGAAAATCAACCAGGCCAAGAAGTTGATCCAGCTTTAAATGCCTCCTGCCGCACTGGCTTATACAGGATGCCTCCGTCCACACCACCGGAACACTGTATCTTAGCAGGAATTGCTCCACAGACATCCGTCGTAGCGTAGCGAGCATGTCATGATGCGTAGCGGCCAAGTATCCAATGTGAAGCACCCTAGTCTGGGACAGATTACCTGCTGCCAACCGCCTTAAATCAGAGAGAGTTTCTTAACGCAAAATCCAACTTCTGAAAACAGTCTATAAGGGAGGTAAATGGAGTGCCTGTGGAAAGAAAGACTTTGCATCAACCAAGTAACATCTATCGGATTGAACCGTGGTGAGCATCTCCCACCTGAGCTGACTCCTCAGGGGCTGAATGGCGATGCCTCAATAGATTGAGAACAGAACTGGCGATCTAAGGTTTCCTTGGCAGAAGTGGGGCTATCTGGAGCAGACACAGGACTTGTGGAAACCCAGCACCACAGACAATGGAACACCTATTGGTCTGCCCACTGCTGAGCAAACAATGCACAAACACGGACCTTGCGGAATTCAGTGAAGCTAGCCAGACGTTGCTAACCATCTCTGGCTGGATCAGATTTAAGAACCACAGTGTTTGGACACGTAAGAAGAAGAAGTGCTAGTCTGATCGGATTGTTCAAAGCACATATTACAGCTAAACATAACCGTGTTTTGGATTTACATTGAAATGTGTAAAAGCTGTCATTCTTATAAGATAGAGGACATTGCACATTTGGAAAATAGTGCACCCTCAATTTACATTTTTGCATGGATTAAAAAATATATATATAAGCCCATCATCTGAAATGATTAGCCCAAATCTGCGCCCTGGGTAAACAGAATATTTTATAATACTAAACCACTCTCGGGTGGATTTGATTCAGTACAATGCAGATCATGTGTTAAAACATGCAATCCTTTGGCTTCTAGATCCTTTACCCCTCCCTTCCTCTTGGGAGAAACGAGAAAAGGTTAGTGCAAACAGACTTTAGTGTAGGAGTAGCAAAGGTTGTCCACTCCTACACTGAAAAGGAATTGTCAAGAAGGGTCTTATTAACCAAATTAATATAGTCGATGCAAAGTTATTTTCTGTTTATCATTCATGAAAATCAAGCTTAAAATGTTTATATAAGTTGAATAAAATTTTTTGCTATTGAAAATGTTTTGGTTATGTAATGTGACCAAACAGTTGATAAAATGTGTTAACTGCGAAAAAATAGTTTAACTGACAACTTAATCACGAGTGCTGCATAAGACATGTTAAACCGTGGATCAAAACAGATTAAAAATTGTCGTATTAATGGACCATCAATCTAAGCATTAACCTATTTTTCATGGCCTTAAAATAGTGTCAACATTCGGTTGACAATGTAATAACCCAGACTATACCAGTCCTTGATACAAACCTTACTCACTAATGATTATTGACTGAGATGTTTGGGTACCTGCACTTTCCAAGACGGTAAAGTCTTGGAAGGCATTTTCAAAATGGACTGGCATGAGTGTGCGCTCTTAAAGGTGCAACGAGCGATTTCACATGATCAGGTGTCCCTAAAAATATCGAAGTCTAATTTTTGCGCCTGATGTAAAGTTTTCCATAAAAATATCCCCATCTGACGGATTAATCAATGCATCATCAATTTATTTCACTATGGGCACCTCTCGCGCATTCTGCGTTTTTTAATTTGAATTACATGAATTACAGTTAAATGAGTTTTATTCTAAATGGCAAAATATTTAGGGCTCTTCACCGCAACGTACAGTAAGGCAATATTTTGTCAGTAAAAACCAAAATGTTTCACTTATAAATTTCCATCAAAACCAACCCCGCCCATCAAAAAACAAATGTAACCACCCACTTGCGCCCACGATTGCTGACTTGGTACACTACTCTTTATTGGGCAAGGAGAGTTTTGGTATTTACAATACAAGACATCGAAATTTATGACATAGGTATTTTTTTAAAGTCAGCCTTTGGATGAGATATTTTGACGTTTGCGGTGAAGTAAAATTTGGTTCATAATCGGGAGCATTCAATATAAATACCTACAAAATGATCAAATGTGAGATTGTCACACTTTAATAACTTCATTATAGTTTTATATAAAAACGTTCGTCATATTCAAACCTGGATGAATATATACAAGATCCAAATTCAACTAGGACCCCAGTACGTACGGAATGTACGGAGCTGAAAGGCATAGCGCCTCAACGGAGATTTTCTCCACACAGTTTTCCCCATTCAAATCGGTTTAGGCAATGAAATAGTAAAGAAAAAAAAAAGACAGAAACCAAAAAGGAAAGAAACAACGAACAAACAAGTAACATCAAAATTGAGCATTGTTTGGACTTTCTGATTGCTGGAAAGGTGGGAAGGCTGGGCTCGAGCCAAACGTTTTCAAAAAGAGGTAAAATCAACCTAATATGGGCACATGTTAACCACTCGGAACTCCGTCCCTCGGTGCTCCTCCCCCTCAGGTTAAAGGGTTTTCGAGGCATGCCTTGTAATAGCAATGTATGGTGATTAAGACCTTTGCTAAATTCGCCCTTTGAATAGCAAATATATTTGGTGATAGACCATTTCTTAACTGCCTTTTATTTCATTTTATAAAAAACATGCTTGACGGGCCCAAGGGCCAAATACACATTATGCCACAGAAAGAACAAAACAAGATTATTATCAGTAAAGATCAAAGCAAAAAGTACTCAATATTGTAAAACAGATATGCACATAAAATATAACATACAGTTCATATCTTACAAAACTTATAATTAAAAACATCAAAAAATAAACAATAGAGGATACACACACACAAGAATTACACTGCTCTTCAAACAAAAAGCAACTTACTAACACTTGATAACATATTGTGTCGTGCATGCATCATACCCAACTTGTTAATTACCTGATGTATTATTGTAGGGTATGGGGCTATTTTGGACCCCTTAAAGTTCTGAACCGCAACTGCGAGTATTTGTTCGCATTCCGTAGGTTGCGGCCATGAACTTCCATCCTGGATGGAGGAAGAAGATGTTCTGTGCGCTTAGAATTGGAAAGCCCTTCGGCAAACCTGCGACAGTGCTCTTCCCTTCCATCCACTAGAAACTCAAGGCAACAAACCTGAACAACCTCCGCATAAGATGAATATCTCTAATAATTCTGGCAGGCATCCTTTGGAGGTGTTCTATAGACTTTGTCTGATTACAAGTGTGGAGGAATGCCATACAACATCGATGTATTCCATGGGGGTCTAACGTAGCCCTCTTATATACTGTGATCAGTTCTTCATCACATAACCCGAATTTCTTCAGGATCCTAAGCATGTAAAGCTTTTGATTTGCCTTTTTAGTTGATTACCTGGATATTGATATCCCATCTCAGATCATTTTGGATCCAGAGGATAGTATTTTTGCTTGGTTAACAAAATTGAGGGCCACCAGAAATACTAAGTTAGCATGAGCAGGGCGAACCTGCTTGAAGCACAACTTGATGGATTGGCATTTGGTTGATTCAAACTAAGCTTATTGGTTTTAGTTCACTCTGTGAACTCATCGAGCGATGTGCTGAAGCTTGCTGATTGAGGATAGGATTATTGTCCGCAAGGGTCAGATTCATTCCAGTAATTCCAACAGCCTAATGTTGTTATTCTCCTTTCAGGGCTGGAAAAATGCATTAAAATAATTAATATAGTTTTTTTCTGTTTTTTAAGTTTTTTTTAAGATTGTAAAATTTCCTTCAATTCTTATGTATTTCTTTATTTACATGACAAATTTCCCTACAAATGAGAAAATGTCCCTGGAACTAGGTTCCCAAGTTCCGCACTTTTTCCAGACATGATCTCTTCTGGAACAGCATCATTTATGAGTCACATGAAAAACAATGGGACCTAATGTTGTACCTTGAGGAAGAGCACCGTTAAAGGTTTCGAGGCATGCCCATTGTAATAGCAATGTATTGGTGATTCGACCATTGTAATTGATGAATGATCTGAACTGATATGATAACTAAGCTGCTTAACTAGCCTTACAGAAAACCAAAATCCGTGACCATGTATTTTCCTATTATCATCGTGTTTCAAGTGCCCTATATAATAATGCCACCTTTTGTGTTAAGAAAACCAAAGTTTGATTTTAACAAGGAAATTGTAATTTTCATTCAATGAAATTTGTTTTTTTTTTTGCATTACTAATGTCAATGACTGTATGTTAAAAGATTTATTACACGTCCAGAAATGGGAAGAGTAAGCTATCGTTTTCCTTTCCTTACACTTTCTTTTTGTACTTTTTATAGAGTACTATTGTTCAATTGTCATCATATAAAAGGTGCTTTGCATTTTGATCCTTTTGCGAACTGAAGGAAAAATCCTGGCGAGTTCACCGTCCGTCGACGGTGGCACCACAATGGTGCAGTTGTAGTTACTTTCTCTACGAAGCCCCAGCCTCTTCCTCTCATCCGTATCGTATCGTAATACATGTAGGTTATCGCCATATATTTTTTCTCAGGTTTTAAGAAGGGCTTTTCGATACCACATCATTCTGCACTGATTTACAGAGTTCCAACTCAGAACAAGTATCACGTAATGTGTATACGGCTGGAATTTGTTGAGCATATAACTTAAGCCACTATCCAGCGTATTTTTTCAGACATGTAAAACAAAAAACAACGCCCAACATTTTTGTCGAAGTTGGATTTTTTGTATTGTCGTTGTGTTTGGGAAATTATTGTATTAAGTTGTACCTGGCCCGTTGTTAAAACTGATAATAAAATGAGGATATTTTCGTTCAAAAATGCCGGGATCCGACATTATGACGTCGGCATGAAATTGTTAAAAATGCAATTATAAGTAATTTGAAACTGTTTCACTACACCGGTAATATTATTTGTTTATATAACCGAAGTCTAGTAGGTGAGAGCACAATGGGCATTTTAAAGTTTGGACAACAATCCTGATTGTTGCTTCAAGCCTTGGTACTGAAAAACTTTGTAATTGTAATATTTGCTTGCATTAATTTGACTTTATAAGACTCATCACCAGAGAACGAGACAAATAACTCACCTTCTTCAAAATAATATCAGTTGGAAGTAGTACACAAATCGTTTGTGTTTTGTTCAGTGGTTTTGCATTGATGATACACATGTTTCAAATGATTCCACGTCATAATTTTAGCCCGAATGAATTCTCGGTACACCCTTACGCGTTATGTTTTAGCATCAACCCCGTAACACCTCATAATTGTCACCGGTAACGTTCAAGATCGATCGATTGTTATTTTATAGTTGTAATAAATCTTGTGTGCATGAGCTTTATTCCGAAAAGAATTAATGATTCAAGTTCAAAAAACAACGCATTTCGTTCAGATAGAGGGTTTAGATTATCAAACAAAACCACATACTTTGTTTAGGATGTTTTTAAAACCAAAGTCAAAAACATTGGAACGCCATGAGCATGATACCAGCCTGATACTAACCTTGAGATACAACAGCGCTTTGCGCACACTCAAATGTTTGACATTCTCAGTCCTTAGATTTTGAGCATCAGTGAGCAAGATCACACTCACTTACTACTCTCCTCCAGTAGATTCCTCATGCTAATAAACCTGGTAATAGACCCAAAATCATGAAAATTGTGTCGCTAACCAAAACAACTTTAGAAGAAGTTTAATGATCTCGGGCATTGTGGCGGCCATAATCGGATATTTGAAGACACGACTGAACAAAATTTTGCAACCCTCCAGAAATTATTGGAGTAAATAGCTTTCGATAGAAGACCTATTTTTCCTCGATCTTCACACTTCGGACTGTGTGCATAACTTCCACCTCATTATATTGGATTTCCGAAACATGTAATGTTGCCTAATTTGCACCGATTGCATATTACTTTTATAATTATGTTTTTTGATCATGTATTATCTTAATGCATATGATGTGGAAATAAACTACCACTACTATTAGTTCCTCTGCATTTTTTAATATGTTTAAACACACCCCCGCAGAATTATTTTCTATCGATGTATTACCCTGCGCTGCACAGATTAAATATCATTTCCGAATACGATCGAAGACGTAAGACTCATCATCTTGACATTGTTGTTCCCTTGGGTTAAAACTAATTTTGCGAGAATCTGAAAGAGAAAGGAAATGTTTATTTATTTAAGGATCAATTATCAGCAATTGTTGGATGGATGTTTTCAGCAATTGATTCGGAAACCATCACTGCATAAAGCACAGGCCCGATCTTACAATGTAATTAGATATATCACAAAAAAAAAAAATCTGTAATGGGCTTGCAACTTTTAAGGATTATTTCAGCGCCATAGAACCTTCCAATAATTCCTGCACTATTGAAACGATCAACGAAGCTCCAAAATCATCCCATGGATTTGGTATATTTCTCTTTAAAGCTGACGTGTCCCGGGGTAGACCACTAGCATGACTAGTATAAGACCGCTTGGTAAGAATTATTCATGTAATTAATTTTGCATTTAAATTGTTTGAATAGTAGGGCAAAACATTGATATTATCTCAATCCAATTAGCAGTTTTAGATTTGATACCAAAAGAGCTATATGAAAGATCATAACTGAGACGTAATGTTCATGATGTTGTAGGCTTACGCGAGCACGACTAGAGCTAACGACAATGTTAAACCATGTATAGTAGGCCTATACGAACCGTTATTTATACATCATGTATATCATCTCCCGTAGCATCTGTTTAGTTTAAAATAAAAAGAAAGTTAAAGAAAAAGAAAGGACAATATTATGCAGCATAAATTATATAGCTAGCCCGGCGCCCGTGATAGCTAGGCCTAGGTCTACTCGGGCCTAGCTAAACGACGTGGTAATGATATGCATTCTAAAGCCTAATTTATGTTATACTTACCAATATGTGCTTTACTCTGTTTCATTATAATCCCGGTTCCTCTCCGATAATCAGCTTGAGCATAGTCCTTAAGCATGTTAAACACTTTTTACTTTAGTTGAATCAGAAAGTTCATACATGTACTTTTACAGTGCCAGTTGGCTTGCAAATGACAAAATGTAAGAATTTTGGGTCGTTTGATCGTCTGCTTCAAATTCTTACGCACATCCGGGCGCCCATCTGTCATCTCACTGATACGATCTTTTTGCATAAATGATCAAAAGTTACGAAAATGCATCATACATGCATAAATGATGATAAACATTTTCGATATAACTAACCAAAACATGCATGTGTCGTATTCGAATGTCGGTTATTTTGCGAAAATTTTGGGCACTTTTTGCCGATGAACGCGCATTGATACACAGATGTATTGTACCGTTGCGGAACTTTGGCTAGCGACCAAGGAATTTGGCCCACCTGTTATTTTCAACCGGGTTTTCCACTAAACAAACCATATTGTTTAGGAACAAAGTATGCAAGATTCAGGTGTATTACACGACGTATCAAACTGTTTAATTGTATATAGCTTGTCGTACAAGGCCGACATAATATTTAAAGCAACGGACAAACCAAGCGAAGGGTTTTCAACAACAACAACATATCAGAAAAGATTTTTGCATGTCTGTAACAAGCATAGCAGCCTAACATATCCTACAAATGATAAGACCAAAGGCAGGATATTAAGGACAAAATCGGATATTTTAGTCATTACTGCCCGTAAGTAAAGGTAAAGGTAAGGTAAAGGGGACGGACCTGTATACACAGGAACGGAGTGCCCATCTCTCTTTTCGAAGCGATTGGGCCAGAATCCACCATATAATGTTTCTGTAGGCCTATAGTATCCCTGAAGTAAGTTTCATCTGTGAATTTTTTTTAAAGAAGCTGATTTCAACTGATTTGGGTAGGTATGGGTGTCAACATTTACCGAAAAAAAGTGAGTTATCGTAGGGGGTGGGGAAATTGGTTTTTCGGGAGTCAAAGGTCAATAACAGGGGTCAAATTTTGAAATTGATCCAATCATGTTGAAAAGTATACCAATTAAGTTAATAGTTTAATCATAAGGATTCCAAAAAGGTATAGTTTGTACTATCTGCGGCCGAAAGTTTTGGAGTTATAGGCTAAAAACAGCAAAAATCAATAAAAAGGATCATTTTCAGTTGTACAGGGGTCAAATTTAAAAATTACTCCGATTTGGACAAAAAAATGGTGCAAATTATAGATGGAGCTCATAGGATAAAAAATAAGGAATAGTTTTGAGTGTCTTAAATGCTTACTTACCGAAGTAGGGGGGAAACAAGGTCAAGCACTATTGAATGCAATGGATGTTGACCTTTGGTGCCCCCTACATTGGGAACTAAGCATTTAAGACAGTCAAAACTATTCCTTATTTTATCCTAGGAGCTCCATCAATAATTGCCACCATTTTTATCCAAATCGGAGTAATTTTAAAATTTGACCCCTGTACAACTGAAAATGACCGTTTTTATTGATTTTTGCTGTTTTTAGCCTATAACTCCAAAACTTTCGGCCGCAGATAGTACAAAGTATACCTTTTTGGAATCCTTATGATTAAACTATTAACTTGGTATACTTTTCAACATGATTGGATCAATTTCCAAATTTGACCCCTGTTATTGACCTTTGACTCCCGAAAAACCAATTTCCCCACCCCCTACGATAACGCACTTTTTTTTGGTAAATGTTGACACCTTTACCTACCAATATCAGTTGAAATCAGATTCTTTAAAAATTTTTCACAGATTTGCTAAGAATATGTTTACTTTTGAGTTACTAGTAGGGGGCTCGCTACACCTCCTCTGCAGCGAGTCTGTTACCTTCCCGGCATTGAATAATGCCGGTGCCCATTTATACACCTGGGTAGGGAGAAGTAATTGAGGTAAAGCGCCTTACTCAAGGGCGAAACACATTGGCCACAGAGGGGCTCGAACTCACAACCTTTGGCGTGCGAGTCGGGCGCTTATTTCACTATATAATAGAATGGAAATTCATATCCTTATTGCAGCAATACAGACTGCAAACCAAAGGGGTACATAAGACATCAAATTGATTTCAGTTAGGATTAAACTATAAGCTACCTTTTTGATTGCTTGTGTACAAAAGTCAAGCCAGTTAAGACGATGGTGTTCAAGCCTCTTTCAATATAGCAACTTGCCCAAATGAATCAAAATAGATTACAGCAATCCGGGACAGCAATACAGACTGCAGACCACAAAACCGATTTGGCCACTGATCTCTATACAGATCAGTGGATTTGGCCGATGTTTGTTACCATGACCTTATGTACGACCTCGTCCTCGTTCGTTATTCACGTATAAATATTACATAATATAAGTACAGTGGAGTGTATTCATCAGCTCCAAAGGTTTTTGGAATAAGAAAATATTGCTTGATAACATTTCAGGGTTTGCGACGTCTAAATTTGGGATTTCTTGGCCGCCGCCGGCTTCAAAATGTGTCATATTAAACCCACCCAACTCTTGCATATATGCAATATGCGCTTGTACACCCAGACACCCACGCCTGCACACCAGGAACGAAAGAAAATGAAATGTAAACAAGAAACATGTTGGTGCTAGTATGCCCCGCGCAATGGCAGAATTATTTAAAACATCCGAAAAATAGCCAAGAATTGAGAGATAAATAACATTTTCCAAACAAAAAAATTCTAGTGTATGTGACTTTTTACCCGGACTTTTATCTGGCAAAACTGATTGGTATAAATCGTGTATCGTAAACTTCACTCAAGTTCACTATATTTGTTCAAGTTTACTGTAGTACCTAATAGTCGACTCGACCATCGTAACTGATGTCAGCTGTCAGAAATTGTCAATATTTCTGAATATGCAATGATATACCAGGAACTGCTGGCACTTCGCCCAACTGGCTAGCTGATATTTTACCCCACTTAAACACGTGGAAATAGACCCTTGTACAGATCCAATATAAATTTGTATAGAAAACCACTGAAAATACAATCTATCTCACACTGTATCATCATTAATTACATAAAAAATCTTTTGTTTGCATTTATTTATGCCATTTCATCACAACCATTACGTAATTTAGAACTGTTCATCATTTTCAATTGTCATGAAAATTGTTATGACCAAGGCTCTTCAGGCTTCAATGCAGCAAAATACATGTCTGTCAGTTACTCACTATATGGCCCCGCGTCTCGCGCGGCGGCAACAATATTCAAACCTAGCGACTCCATCATTAGTGTAACTTATGTATCATGGACTAGTAATTAACAAATGCAGCTTTATAGAGTTGTATCCGGGAGTTATATAATCATATTGGAAGGCAAAATGCTTTCAAACACGACTTCAACCCCCCCCCCCACCATGTACTATTAAAAACCAGACAGTCTGTTTAGTATTTTGCGTGTAAGCATTTAGCTATGATGTTTTGCAAACTCATCTTGTCAAACACTTCCAAGTCATTGACTCTTTTACCTTTGAATATTCGGATGTCGTGTCAGAATGTAAACTTTTTAGTTCAGCCCACTTATCCAGGAGGGGTAGATTACGGGAAATACAGGTAATACAACGGACACACATGGGTTTACACGGTGGAGACCAAATGCTTTAACCACGATTAACCCTCTTACCACAAAGGTTACTACGACGACATTAATTTCCCCCTCAGCGGTATTAGTACACGCAATGAATGGGATGATGGTACGTTTGCCCCTAAAAACTGGGACATTTTCTTGGTTTTGTACTAGGTAAAGTGTCTTTTAAAGGAAAATATTTGCATTCCAATAGCACTTCTTTGATTGAACCTCTTTCAGTAAGTTCATATGCCCTTTGTACTATTTGTGTGGTTTCATAGCATTGACCCAGTGTATTTATATAATTAAGAACTACATACATTTTATTTAAACATCAAGAGAAAACTAACCTCAAATATGCGTACACTTGGGGGAACAAACTTCAAACATATGTGTATACCTTATACTTAAGAGCACGATATCTCCTGAAGCTAAAACTGACAATTCAAAAATATAATTTGTGAACATTTTACCAACTTGCTCCAAGTCACAGCACACAGCTTAGTCTATCTACATCCTTTCAACGTCAGAACGTTTCAATATCTGGGAAGTGTACGAAATCAAAACAAGAAACAAAGTAAAACAGGTATAACAGATCAATGATTTCTTATTGACTATTAAAACGTAACATTTACATATCCCTAAATACTACATCATCAATAGACAGTTGGGTAAAATGTTATCAAATTCAGGTAACCTTTTATCTACTTCTGCAGTAATAATTACCTAAATTGGATATTTTGCCCAACAATTAGGTGAAAAAACACAAGTTTTTACCCAAATATTTTTTATAGTAGATCAGATCGTAGTGTTGTGTCATAGCATTTGATAGCCACATTCACCCTCATCATCTCAAGTTCCAATTAACATTCTTATGGTGGGTGGATATTTATTTTCTAGACCTTACTCACATCTTCTTGTCTTCTTGTGGCATAATTTATCTCTGCAAAGTAATTGATGTATCCTCATAAAAATATCAGGTTCCTGTGAGATATCCTGGGGATATAATTTTCTCTAATTTGTAGTTGATTGTAGATTACCTACCAAAAGTCTGATTTCAGAGATTGAAGACAAACAAAGTAAAAGGTAACAAATCTATGTTTGAAATTGCCTGCAGAACTTTTTCGAGTGATTTTGAAATGATACGACTACTGCCACACTTCCTTTATTTGTTACGCATATAACAAGATTTTATTATTTTTTTTAACATATTATTTTTTTCTTTTGTTGTGGGGGGAGATGGGGGTTGGAGAGAAAGGGAAAAATAAAACCTTCACCACAAATAAAGAAAGATTTGATATTACAAGCATTTTGAATAGGGGTAGAAAAACCGTAAAGCGTAATTAAATGAAAGCTACTCAAATTGACCAACTAGTTTGCAGCCGCTTCCAGCCGGTTCTTTCAGGTTTGTAACTTGTTATACTTGGTCTAAAAAATTAAAAACGGTTTAACCACCACGAACCGCCGATCAAACGGCGGTTAAGTTTTGAAGGCGAACACTCTTATTTTAGACGCATTTAATTTATTTTCGCTTATGACTCAAAAGTACGTTGGCAATCACACGCAACACTTCAAAAACACGTTACAATCATACGAAAACAATATGAGGCGATAGTGTAAGCGAATATCACCGACATCCGACAATTAAAACCACATCAGTAATTTTCATCAGGACGTAAACAAACAAGGAAACGCCCTCAGATTTTGTGAAGTTTAGTTGCATTCGCTTTATTGGCAATCGTGTAGTAAAGTTACCACCTGCAAGTGGTACTAAATCTGAGAACAGCAAGTGTTTAAATACGAGCGATTTTTTGTGCAAATAATCGGGATCGTGACCTTTAGGGCGTCGTGAAATAGTAACAAAACAGTTTTTAAGGTAATTTACAAACTTTAAAGCAGTAATAATAGCACCCACATTTTTTTTTGAAGAGCCGCCCCAATTTTTTAAAAAAATGAGATTTTTACAACGGTTGCATTGGTAAGGCCTAGTAAACCTAACCTGTTAATGTTTAAGCTCGAAAATTTCTGATGTATCACAAACGAAGGAATTTTGTAATTAAAATAATTATTAAAATAATTTATTATCGAGCTCTCCGATATAATTCAACTGCTGCTGAAACGCCTTGTGAAATAGCCAGTAAATAGCAACCATGTACGCTATGGATCCTTAGTTGTTTTAATTGGTTCAGGCAAGTCAAGTTAGAGTTATTTTTCTCGAGTGGCACTATTTCAATCATGGACGGACATTAAGTCCCAATCTTGGATCCCAATTCCTAATTAAAAAATCGCTTATGTTAAGACAAATACGAAATTTTTTTTACCATGCTCGTTCGCAGGGTAGTTTCCTCGACAATTATCAACGTAACTGTGGCCAAATAATCGAAATTTTTGAAAATTGGGGGCGCTCTTCAAAAATGTGCCATTATTGCTTTAAAATGTGTGTGTGGTTTTTTTTTTACGGCGAACTGCCATATTTTGTAGAAAACCTATCACTAAACAACTGAAAGACACAATGTGAATCTTAAAGTTTTTGGGAATAAATGATTGATATGGCTTTAAAACTGTGGAAAGTTACCCTATAAGCCATGGCAAAGTGATTAGTAAGACCAGAAGTCTATTTACCCTCGGAATGATAAATACTACATTTGAGACCCTCCTTCAACATTTAACAATGATCTATCGTTTTGTCCTAGAAAGCTGAACTTGTTAAGTATAAAATGGACATCACTCCTTTACCACTGGATGTCAAAAACATGCTGCAGATGAATCAAGAAACAAAGACAGAATTTTATTGTCCCTTTGCGACGCTACACGACGCCACTTTGTTTTTTGAAAATCTGCCTCCAATTCGGGTGGATCTGGTCGACACCTCTGTTTCTTTCTGCATCAATGTGGTGCGTAAAGAACCTTGGGTTATGTTTTGATTCTATCATGTGTATGTCCAATCAGATTGGAGCTTATGGCGTATTCGTATGTTTTATCACTTTTGATGCGTTCAATAATGCTGTAAACGATCTTTTGGACTTGTCCCGCATTGACAATGTGAACACCAATTTGAAGCTTTATTTTTAAGCGGTCTGAGACTTTTGAGATCTATTTTATTGTGCCATAAGTAGCACACTCTTATAGTCATGCAGAATGGTGAACGTAGTGTCGCATTTTGGGTGAGAAGTACCAAATTTGGCACAGAGGAGCTTATTTGATATCTAAACAAAATCTGGTCTAGGGGCCAGATTAATTTCCTTCCACTATATACTGGTTCCATTTTTCAAAATGGCCGCCACCCTATAAAAAGGCATTATTATGCAAAGTATGTGGTTGGTAAAATCTTTATTATATAGGTCAGATATGACTTGGTTTAACTTTTTAATCATATTTCTGTTATTATTTCACCAAATTGTAGTTTATTCAAAATGGCGGTCACACATTGGGAGCCTAAATTCAAGATGGCTGCCGCTCATATGAAAAAGCTGCTTATTTTGGAGTTTAGCCAGTGCAAACCATGGGTTTCGTGATTTTCTAAACATTTGGGCCCTCAACATAATCCAAACCTCATTTTATTGTTGTAAATGCCAATGTATATTATATAAAAATGGCTGCGATATTCAAAATCACTGTCAATTAAGGGCAGCTACTGTAACCTTGATAAGTTAAAGGTAGTATTGATTTTATATGTGTCATGGTAATCGATAAGATTTAATCACATTCTAATACATAATTGGTGTCTTGGAATGGTTAAACATTTTACATTTGTGTCGGTGTTATCACATAAACCATATGGCGCCCCATTTCAAAATGGATGCCACTTAAAATTAATACAGGCCTTAAATGCACTGCGGATTTCTTGTAAGTTATTACCTGACACATGTGCCTATCCTTCTTCCCCCAGTCCATTCTAACAGGTAATGTTTATGTGCTGGAATGGTTGCTGTCAATGTATTAATTAAGAATGTATCATATTTCAAAATAGCTGCTAATGCACTTTGTTAGTATTAATACGGAGTTTATTAATTCATGTTTACAATGGACCAAAATACCAGAAAAGGATGTGGTTATGTGAGGCATTACTGTTAAAAAATTACCAACGTATTTTTGGATTGTTTCAGTCATTCATTTACTCTTCATTCTTCATTTTGTTGGTTTACTATAACTTTGTAGAACCTCCCATTCTAATATTGGTAGTCATGCATCCCTTCCTTTTTAAGACTCTCGCTACGGTAGTTTGTTTCTGTCAGTGTGATGTGGTGTAATACTAGATACTATCTATCCTCCATGCACACTAAGAAGCGGGGCTGCTACTTCACCATCCAGCCAATGCTTCTGCTCAAGGGATACCAAAGGGCCATGCTGCGTCCTGTGGACACAGACGTTGTGATTTTTTTCTGTAGCCTTGTTCACCAGTCCAACCTCACTGACCTCTGGCTAGCATTTGGGTATCGTAAGAATCGCAGATTCACACCAGCACATTACCCAGACCCTAGACCAAGAAAAACTCTTCATCTCTGCTGATGTTTCACACACCGCCTTCAACCTTTTGCACAAAGGAAAGAACCCCGCATGGGAAGCAGCAAAATCTTCCCTCCCTGCTGTTTGTAAACACTTTGAAACCTGGAAGAGCTCCTCCTAAGAAGATACCTTCAAAGAATTAATGCCAACACTTGAAAGATTTGTTGCCCTCATGTTACAACAGAACAAGGTCCACTGAGTTCATTCCACCTACTTCAGATGCACCTGTATCACCCTCAAACCTGAGCAGCATATCAGGCAGGAAACAGTGCTTGGGTGTAAGCATGCTGCGAGCTCCAGCGCTACCAGATCCAGCTGACGGGGATCGGAAAATTGCGGCTTCAGTCCTGTATGGACAACCTTGCCAAGCATCAAAAGCATGCATAGCCAGGTCACAAACGCTGAATGTGTGGCTGGAATGTAATAGAAAAGATGTTGTGGGTACAATGTTTGGTGCTTCACTGATTCGGAAGGTCCTTGTATTGCATTGTTTGCGGCCCAACATGGGCAGACCAAGAGATGTGCCATTGCTGTGGTGCTGTTCTAACATGTAGCATGGGTATTGTCCTGATCTGCTTCCAGGTAGCCCACCTTCTGCAAGGCACCTGATTATCCGATCTGGTTCTGAATCTGTTAAGACATCCGCCATTCAAGGAGAAAGAAGAGCCATACCCAACCGAGGAGTCACTCAGGTGGGTGATGCTCCATCAGGTTTCAATGCCATAGATTTACTTGGTTGATGGCACGGTCTTTCTTTCCACAAGGCGACTCTCTTAACTCGCTTTGAGATGTTCACAGGGGTTTGACTTTGCTTGAGAAATCTCTCTCTGGATTTAAGGCGGTTAGCAGCTGGTCCTCACGTCCAGACCCCCCCAAAAAAAAAAATTTAGGGTGGTTTCACATTAGATTATTTGACATCTACACTCTTGCCTGCTCGCTACACTACAACAATGTTTGTGAGCAATTCCTGCCTAGGACGTAAAGTTTTGTGTCCGGTTCATTCTGTGATAAGCTGGCAGGAGGCATTTAATGCTGGATAAAGCCTCTCTGACATGGTTTGAATCTTTCCCATACAGGGGAAGCATACTCTGCACATAAGTATACAGGACACGTGCCGTCGATCCTTGGGGTATGTGGGCGAGCCCCCATCTTGTGCCATTGAGTTTGTTCAAGATGTTTATTGCCGTGCACATACTTTACTCTCTTATTCATGATGTGGTTCTTATAAGAGAGAGGGCGTCAAGGTAACTCCTAGTAGACAGAATTATCACAATGCTCCAGGGTGTTCCCCACCCAGGTAATTTTATGCTGACGTTTGGCTTCACTCACGGTTGCCGGAGATGGAAGTTCAATCTTGTCTTGAATTGATTTTGGCACACGGCGCTCGAACCACTGAGCCACAGGACTGGGTTGGTAGAGGAGCGATTAAATATCATCTGTATGTGTTAGTTCGCAATAGTGTTCGCATTGCTTTCCTAGCGTGCTAGTAATACGAGGTCGCCGGTTCGTTCCGGCCAGGCGTACATGTTTTTTTTTCTAAGATCTTTCTAAGAATACTTGTGGCGCTGGCTCTCTCCATGAATATCCATCCTGCCTACCTGGAGAACTAATTGTTTATGTAAATTAACCGTTCTGATGCTATCCGCAAGAAAAAGCGATGGACACCTTTCGAACTAACACCTATAGAATTACGATATCTATTGCTCCTCTGCCAACCCATTCTTGATAGCTCAGTTGGGTAGAGCGCCGTGCTAGAATACGGAGGTTGCCCGTTTCGAATCCGGCCAGCGCACAAGTTGTTTTTTTTTTCCAACACTTTGTGTGCGCGGCTATTTCCACGAAAAGATTAATAAATATCCATCTTCATCTAGCTGGAGAACTGAAGTATCAACCTTTCATTTGGTTGGTGTAACATTTTTGGTTGCTCTTGGATGTTTTTTGGATACCTTTGACTCGAAACTTTTTTCGGATGGTAGACCATTCTTTCATGCTGTTATGGGTCATTAGTGGATTCAATTAAGGTGGGTGCCTGGTTTTGATTCCTTATCCTCTGACACTTATCCTCAACCTTTAGCAGTTTTTTTAACTGAGAAGGATCAGCTTTGAAGCACGTGGAATCAAGCCTTTTCATTGTTTACATGCGTCCCTGTGCCCTGTGATTTTTTGACCATGGCTGGGGCAGATCAAATTCTCCCACCACAGGATGTACATTTACAGGCTGTGTATAACCCCAGAGCCAACCAATAACCAAATTCAATAGGGTATGTATTTTTTAAATGAAAAATAAACACTTCAAGGACCGAGGATCATACAGGCCACGTAAGTGATACTTTCTAAAAGTTTGTGGCCCCATTCCGAGTTTTGGCAGCCGATCTTGGCCAAATTATAATGGAAAGAAGGAATTTAACAACATACCTTAGTGGTTTCCTCTTAGTGATGTGAATTCCCTCCTTGAGGGAGTTATATCAAGATTAAGAAAACATTCATTTCTTGATATTAAAAGGATGCTTAAAGTTGACAGGAGGAGATTTTTTTTAGGATACTAATTTCTCCCAAATTTCACTTGGTCGGTTGTTTAGACCTACCAAGAACGTTTGAAGGTTTATTTACAAACAGGTGCGAAAGAAAACCGCAAACATTGTTTGAAACTTGCCCTGCTATTGTAATCGTTCCCCATAGAAACCCATGCTTTAACTTTCTGTCGTGCACGACGAGAAACTACTAAATCATCATCTTATTACATTAAAGGACGCGTATTCGGCTTATTCACTTCAGGTGTGATCTAATAACATTGGTAAGCATTCCAAATATGTAAAAAAAAACCGGGGTTCGGGAAAAATTAGGGGCGCTTTCTTCTGGATATCTCATGTCTCTTTAAGTGACAAATTACCGCATGTTTGGATGTTTCGCCCGCGCATTGGAATTCAAGTCTTTCTATTTTTGGTTGTATTCTTAAGGTGCTGTGAATTCTATCTTTAATGCACATTGTGCAATAAAGATACGCTTAGGGAATTCATAACAAATCAAGAAAAACATTCATTTCCTTGATAATCAAATGATATGCTTTCAATTGGCCGCCATTTGTGGATTTTCGGCCATTTTGGATCAATTTTGCTAATGTCACAATAGAATTTACCAGTGGGGTTTGTCAACAGGTAATTTCTTGTTTCTAAAATTGGGCACGAAACCCAATCAAATGAGTAATTGGATCATATAATAAACATAGAAAGCACGTAAAACATGACATTTAACACAGTGGCGGGCCATTTTGAATTTTGGCGGCCATCTTGAAAGGAAATCAATTTTTGGCCCCCTAGACCAGATTTATTCACCATATCAAGAGCTCATCTGTGCCAAATTTGGTACTTTTCAATTCACCCAAAATACACAATGGTTTTTATATCTTGCACCCATTCTTCTGCATGACTATTACTATCTAATATGCGGCCAATAAATTTATCTCAAATCTCACATCGCATGAAAATAAAGCTTCACTTTGGTGTCACATGCGGCCGTGACCCAGAGTTCGCATCAACTTTTGATCACTTTTTCATGGTTGCCTGTATAGAACATATATCAATAACAAATTCCTTCTTTTGTGTGTATAAGTCTCTTTATGGACAGGCTCCATCATAATTATTTCCTGACGTTTAAAATTGTCATGTTGTATATTTAATTCCGTATTTGTTGAAGTCGCTGTTGTTTCGCTGATAAAATAGCTGTATCTTAAAATACTCGATTTTTTAAATATCTTTTGCCAGGTCATATTCAGACTTTTTGATGATTTTTTTGGTTAAAGGTGGTTGACCCCCATTATGTCTGATTTTACGCCCCCCCCCCCCCCGCCCGCTTTTAAAAGCAGGAGGTTAATTTTGCATAGCAAAATCTTGCTGTGCCGGCGGCGGTTGGCGTCGTTTCTGTCCGGTGTCTCCACCTGTAAACCACCCGCCAGAACGCAGACTCTTGTCCGATCTAAGATGACACTTGCACAATAGGATCGTAGTATCTAAGCGCTTCTACAGACAGGTATGTAGGCGCCAAAGGAGCAAAAGGTCATATTTTGTCTATTTCGGATTTCTCCATTCTTATTTCCCCCCCCCCCCAGAAAATATGTGCCAACCGCTTTCCCTTACAACTTTCGCTCTTATTCCCAGCAAGTATCTCCTTACACTCCCATGCTTTACAAATAACTACAAAGGTGACCTTCTACAAGATCCCAATATCCAAATTTCACAAACAGGGCATATTTTGGCTAGGGTGGATGCAAGTAATACCACTCAGTGTGTCTTCCGTATTTGTGCATATTAATGCTGATTTGCAGATTTGCCTGATTGGCGATTACTACAATGTGGACTTCTACCAGACCCCAGTGTCCAAATTTGAATCGATTTACATTTTTTGAAATGAGTCCAAGTGTTTGAAAATATTGGATTCCGAAACATGATAATCAAAAATTGGATGATTTCCGCCCAAAAATTATTGGTCTCGCTATGATTTTAAAATATTGGGCTCGACTGCGTCTCGCCCAATATTTTTGCAACTCATAGCTGCGACCAATAAATTTGGGTTCAATCATCCCATTTTATAAGAAAACTTGGTACGTGGGTAGTGGCACTGCGTCATCATTTTTTGTGTTAGGCTAATGAGCTCATATGCATATTACTCTGATTGGCTAATTACGCCAGTGTGTACTTCTAACAGATCCCAATGTCCAAATTGGACTCAATTTGGTATGTGGGTTGTGGCGGCAAGTATATAATCCCAGGCACTGTGTCATCATTATTTTTGCTATTAATTTCCCCTATTCGCTTCCTAATTCTGTTTTTTTTCCTCACTGGAAGCATTCACCATAAAGATCTGATTACAAATAATGTTGAGTTAAAAATCGGCCTTAGGCTGGATACCAATAGCGGCACCATGCGTATCACATTAATCCCATAAAGTATATTTGTGGAGTTTAATATGGGTCGAGCACGTTTGGGGACATTTGAGTTCATAACCTGAAAGGAAAACATTTTTTGGCCTTTAATTTCACTAGGATAATGAGAAAAGTATGAGCTTCCTTCTGCTACTAAAATCTTACTTTTGATGAGGTGCGAAAAGTGGGGGTTGAGGTGTTGGGCGGATCACACACAGGTCGTTTTTGATTAATGATGTGAACTTTATTACTTTGGTCAGAATTTAACAAAGTGGTGGCTGTCCATGGCTATCATGATCCTGCTTAAAAGGCACACTTCATAGTTCGCCAGTTTTGACAAAGCCAAATGTTATTGGAGTAGACATAGCATACTCCAAATAAGACATATCCCCAAACCAATGAGTCAACAATCTTTTCGTTACAAAACTAGAAGAGTTTGTATTAATGTTGAGATCAGACAAATTTACAAAGAAAATTTAGAGATGTGAATTCTTTGAAATAAAGCATTTCAGATTTTACATTTACATCAGACTAAACACATAGTTTAGTCCGTTGGCAGGTGTCCTAGTTTTACGACTGATCGGTTGTTGGCAACGTTGAAAGGGACATTTCAACCATTTGTAGGTACTTGAACCAGAGAAGGCATAAAGCAAGCAAACCGTTGCTTTCGTTGCCCTTCTTACAGAGAATGGGCCTTGACATATACAGTTATTTAGTTTTTCAGTCGGACGTGCAGATTTTCAATTCAAATACATAAAATTCAATTCCATTATCTAGTATGGACGAGGCGCGGAAGTAAGGGATAATTTAACGCAAATAGTCTAGGCAGGGCAGTTACGCAGGGGGGGGGGGTGTCTTTTCTGTTTTTTTCTTTTTTCTTTTGGTTTTTTTTTTTTTTTTTTTTTTTTTCTTGCCAATCGTTCTCGGTTTTGCTGAAGGACTTCGAAAAAGTGGTTTGTTCGGTAAAGGCGACCTAATCCCTCTAAAATTGTCCTTTGACTTTTGAACATCTCATCACTTAAGGTGGATTTTCTTGATCAACTAGCCTGCATTTTAAATCATTTTTTAATGAACATTTTTAAGAGGGCGTGTGACCTTAACGTCGGGCAACGAACAACACTGTCCACTATAGCGAAGCTTTCGAAAGAGAACGTGAAGTTACTCGTTGTTTTTTTAGACAGTACTGTATGTTGTATAAACTTTTTTGATATGGAAATAAATAAATGATGATGTGATGTGCGTGCTAATGATGAACGCGTTGCTTAGAGAACCAATCGGAAAAGGTAAAAAGCAACCCTTTGCTAAAAGCAACGCCTTGCTAATGAAAGCAACGGTTGCTTTGCCAACCAATCAGGAAGGTGAAAAAGCAACGCGTTCGCTAACTACAACACACTCTCCTATTTCTCATTTTACTGGCTAAGCCCAACCAATCAAAACAGAGTAAAAGCCAACCCGATTGCTTAGTGAAGCTTAGACAACCAATCAGGAAGGTGAAAGAAAGAAACAACACGTTGCTAGGCCAACCAATCAGAAAGGAGTAAAAGCAACCCGTTACTTATTAACAGCGGTATATTGGTGGCTATGTTTTTGCTATTTTATTTTTATTTCTTTATATTCATTTCGATACTGTTAGTTACATATGTGATAAGAAGCCAAAATTGATTACTAACTTGTATGGGTAAAGTTGAGCAACTTTGAAGACTGCTGTTTTTTTTTTCTTTCTCTTCTACTTATTTTAAGTGCTCATCGTTCAATTAAATTACATATTATTTAATCTTACTTTTGCTGTGTAGTTTACTTTTGGGGGCCTAACCCTCAATGGGCAAAATCCCTGCCTTATAGACTTACATATAAATCTTACTTTTAGTTGTATAAATATGGGTGCGCCACCAGTTCAAGAATCGGGTGATGTTGGCTGCCAAGGACAAAGTTCTGGGTGACACATGTAGTAATTACTATCAATACAACGCTGCTTGTATGAGCGCAATATCTTGGAAAACTAGGCACGTGATCGTGTTTTGTAAACATTCCCTAGGGTGATAAATTTATAGGAATGTTTCATTCATAAATTTTTACTACGTCACAGCAAGACGTTTACTTACGTTCACAACAAGACTCTACTATAACAACTAAACTATTAGAGTCACACTTTCTCTAAATAAAACTTCTAGATTATCGCTTGGGGGTTAAAAGTGCACGTTGTTGCCAAGAAAATACACGTACTTTCATATGTGTATTTTCATAGTACCAAAGAAGCCCTTCTGTATTTGCGAAGTCGTGTATAGTTCAAGAACGATGAAAACTATGTAGGATAAGGAACTGCTTTCAAAACGATAACAATAGGCGCTGGTTTTATTTTTATTTAATTGATATGAGTTTATTTAGACGTCGTAACTACATTTTCATGTTTCCCCCTGGTATGCGTATCTGCCTGCCATTTATAAAATTTAGGACATTCCTGCGTGCAACTGACATGGAATAATGTCGCTTACGAAATAGGAATGAACAACCTATTGCTCTTTAGCAGTGCCAATGCGGACAAAATTTAAGTTTTAGTTTTAAAAAACTAATAAGGAATGACCATGGTTATTGTCAACCGGGGAGCCATAAAACGATTCCATGACAAACTATTGCAACTCTTGTCTGTGAAAATGTACTTTAATCATGTTATGCGGCCACAGGCAAATAACAATGATATGTCATATTTTTGGCACAAAGGAATTTGTTTTTAGTCCACTGGCCCCTGTTGACAAGGAAATGATGTGTTTCATTGATTTTTAGGAAAAAATATTTTAAAAAATGAATTTGTCCCCATTGTGCAATGCTCAAACACGGTGGTCCTTGTCCAGGGTGTTTGGAAGAAAGTCATTTCTGCTACATACGGACGTTTTGCGCTGGTACAAGCAAAAGATATTAGGACAAGAAAGCCATATCTCTAAATTAAAATCTCAATAAACGCAGAATAAGGCTATCATAAAAGTTTAGGGTTATAAAGTATATTTCAAAAATCAAATTTCTCGTGTCTCGTGCCTTCACAAAACCTACGCACATGGTGTGTGAGCACATTCACCTAAAACTATACGCAGTGTTGTTTTCGTAATTTGGGAATCATATAGGCATGAAAATACGTAAATTTTTTATTATTTGAAATCAGGAAATCAGTAAAGTAGGGTGCATTCTATCAACAGACAAACAGAACACAGCAATATTCTAAAGTTTATCTTTTTACGCCCGTAAGTTAATCCGATGTATAACAGAAAAGGTAGAGGCCTCAAGCGTTCTTTGTGGAACACCAGATGACTTGTTCAAGAGATGGTGAAGCCCTCTCATAGACCTCGCTTGTTAGAAAAATCCTACTCCCACTGATTTGATATTCTTGGGTCTCAGTTAAACATTTGTGCACCACGGAACAAATGCGAACTATTCAAATCAGAACCATGACGAGTTTCTAGTCAGTGCATGTTCAGATACAACATATTGATCCTCACCACCACACAGACATACCTTTTTTCTTGGACATTTTACAGAGTATACATTGCCTTATTTACTGATACTGTCTGTCCAGACAAACTAATCCACTTCTAAAATACTACGATTAAGATATCGTCTTGATACCTTTATCTAGTCGTATGCAACTGCCAAGAGATTTCAAGTTCAGGTATAATAAAGTTGATCTTATCCCGGAATCAATATAGTGAATTCATTAAAAAAGAGACACTCAATAGAGTTCTTATTGGGTTTGGTTAGAGACTACTTTAAAATGCACCCAAAAGCAAAATGAATTTGCTTATGTTTCAATATAAATATAAAAAAAGGCCTAAATTTCGTATTTGCTTCAATACAAAATTACCAAATTTAACTTAGAAAACATATTTTAATCTCCTAACTCTTTCAGATGCGGACACGCTTGAAGATAAGTGTTATACCGTATTTAAATCGTGTGTCAATTTTTAGTTACATTGTTAGGTGTAATCTATTGTTGCACCTTAAAGGGAATATCAATTTCATCAAGTTGACTTGCTGATTGCACCAATTTCATTGTGATATTGAAAGAATAATACCACTTCAAATATTGTTCCCAATGGCTTGGTATTCTGAAAGGGAGTCTAACTTTAGACCCGGGTTTAAACCAGGTTTAGTCCTACACGAGTGGACCTTTTTTCCTTTTAAAATACTGTGAAAGTAAAGTAATGGGTGAGAAAATTCCTCACGGATTGGCCACCAGCCCATCCATGAGGAATTTTCTCACCCGTTACAACACATTTTTAGAGTATGTTGGAAAGAAAAAAGATGACTAGATGGTTTAGTAATTGCAGAAGCCTAAAGAGCAATTTTATTTAGCGGAAGAATTCGCCTTATCCAAGATAACTACACCATCCTTTGACTTCCATATGAATATAAGACAAAAGTAAATGAAGCATATACACTTCATCATTATACCATTTGGACTTATGGATATATGATTTAAACACACAAACAAAAATCAATGCAGCAAAAGAAATCAAAAAAAATAGCAACCTATTTAGGTGATTAACAGTTCAGGCAATATTACCAGTATTTCAAACTCAAAGGATAAAGTTTGCTTGAACTTATAGCTTTTAATCAATATTTATTGGTAACGTTTCATATAGAAGTCCCATTGATGCAAATGAGGTATTACAATGTGATTCCGTCATGCACTGCATGACGTTGTGCCGTAGGAGTGCTGGACGGAATGAATGGCAACAGTACCTTCATTTTGCTCACCTCAAGGGGACTTCTATATGAAACGTCTACCAATTTCTTGAGCTGTCCGAATGTTGCTATGATGTACGCGCAAAAACGAAAGAAAACAATACGGTATCACCACCTAAACGAACTGCTCTACTTTGATTAAGCAAATATAATATACGTGAGAGAAAAAAAAATACTTAGAGTGATAATTATAAACTCGCTTGTAGAGCGCTATCTGCTATGGTGATCTTTTAAAAAAAATTTATCTTTCACATCTAGTGTAATCATTTCACATAAACCTGACTGGATGTTTCGTCTGCAATAGCATCATATTTCAAATTTCAATCATCATCTTGTACAATTGTAACTATTGAGCTAAATCTTACTTGGCAATGAGCCTTTATAAACATTAAATCCCTACAGCTTTATATTTACTAATTATTAATGCTATTGTTGACCTTGAATGTCTTCCTACTTTTGGCTTCGAAACACGACTTGATGGACGTGCGAGGCGCGTGATATCATTGTAGAGATTTTGCCAAGAGCTCCACTTACTACATAGTCCATTTTTCTTTCTCACCATGCTCACAGGGGATAGAACCAATGAACAGCGAAAAATTTAACATAACAACAAAAACAAATAGAAACACTGAGAAGCAATTCATTTGGCTCACGGTTGCATGCTTCGAGTACACGTATATAGTGAATTGAACCATTGAAGTTTCTGAAATCCCAATTTAGCCTCAAAATTCCGATGCCCATACTATTGAAATCAGGGAACACAAACCTACCAGAAATACTGGAGTGCCCTTCTGGGGTCTACACTTCCGATACTATGGTATGATCAGGTTTAATAAGGTCCATTTTTCATGATTAAATAATAATTATATAGTCTGTTGGCCCAAATGGGAGTAAATGTCCCACGGGTGACCTAACACGCCACAAATTGTCGGCAGGGAAAAGCCCCTCTACTACCTCGAAAACTACCAAAACAAACCACTCGATTCCACGTTCATTTCCAAGAAACGCCGGCCGGACACGATTGGCGGAAGTTTTTAAAATCATCCCCACAGGGGTTGATACATAACGGAATACAAAAGATAAGAAAGGACAATTTGGACAAAGCAATTGATTTGCTTCCAATTTTTGCCAACAGCACTGGTGGTCGTTATTTTATCATTAAGTAGCGTCTATCCTGGGAGGAAATGGGAATTAAGAAACACCAATTGCACGCGAACTAGAACGTATGGAATGCGGGAAATCAGTTCAAATCAGTTCAATATACCTCATGCCGTCTCAAACCTTATTGGAGACTAGGGAATTTGCCCGCAGATAACCTTTTTGGTGGCGTGATCATGGAGTTGATTTTAAATACGCGTAAAAGTCTAGGGAAGAATAGGGAACAATCAAGGGCGTATCTCTGAGACCCTAGCCTATGTACGCTCCGCAGGAGATGAATCGTCAATAGCATTTTTGGAAGGATATCAAAATTTGGTCCTAAAGTTGAGTAATGATTCAAAGTAAAAAAAAAAATTATGAGCGCATAAGACCAGAATTCTGAAGACCGAACAAAAAACAAACAAGCAAACAAACAAAAACAAGAAAAAAAAAACAAGAAACAAAACAAAAAAAACAACAAAAATTGTCAATAAATATTGAAGAAGAGAGTATGAGAAATTACTCTAATTTCGTCCTTTGTTATTTTTTACTTCTGCTCCACCCTCAGCGGATAAAAAATGACTTCTGATCATCAGCGTTACATAATTATGATATTATGCACCCATCAATCGACATTACCAGTTTTGTATTGTATTTTTTTTCGTAGCGAAATTCTTTTTTATCGGACGGAATAGATACAGATGGATTGATTTTTCATTAGAACGAAAAACCCCGTATTTGTATATATTAGTTCAAAGTCACTTACATTTCTAGAAAGAAGCGCCCCCATTTTTTTCGAATCCGTTTTCTTTTGTTGTTGTTGTTGTTGCATATTTGGAATGCTTACCAATGTATTGGATCACACCTGAAGTGAATAAGCAGAATACACCGTCATTATGTAATAAGATCATTAAGATGATGATTTTGAATTTTCTGTTGTGCACGACAGAAGAAATCAAAATATGCTTTTCTATGGGGACGATTAGCAGACAAGTTCAAAACATAGTTTTTGTTTTTCGTTTTACTTTTACTTGTTTGTCCAATAAACCGTCGAAATGTTCTTGGTAGGTTTTCTACAACCGATCAAGTGTAAATTGAGAGAAATTCGTATCTTCAAAAAAAAAATCTCCTCCTGTCACTTTAAGAACCCGTCTAATTCTTTTGTTCATACGGCCTTAACCCCCTGAGGTCTACCGCCTTTCTTACATCATCTCTGATTGGTTCATTACGTGATATAGCATGATATAACCTCTGAGTAACCTATTGAAATAGACCTTCTATATATCTGTATAAACCTTTAATCTTTTCTTACCATGTCTCTGATTGGCTAAATACATCATATAAGTCAATGAATAACCAATGAAATTGGCCGGTAGACCTCAGATGGTTAAAAGTTGCACTAATATAAAACACTCTCCTCTCTTGATACAAATCAGACTAGTAATAATCAATAATCGATTCCAGTAAAAGCACAAATCGGACCTTTAAATGTTTTTATTGAATTAAATATAGCAATCCAAACAAAGTCCATTATTTTCAACTAGCTGCATGGTGCACTCAAAAAACCGCATGACTTCTGTGTTGAACCCAGAATACCTTTTCGTTAACTTTGCTTCGTTCGTTGAATTAAATAACTATACAATCATGGTAGAGAGGGCGCTATCACTAGTTTTAGCCCTATCACTTTAATGATATTGAGGAAAATATATTGTCTACATTTTCTTAGCTTCTAAGTAACAATGTAGTTACCCTTTTACAAATGGTGCTCAAATTAAACTTGATGGACACATTTAAAGATTGAACCTTGATATAGGTAGAATGTCTTTTGAATGGATTATGGTAATCGCTTTCCTTAAAATTTTGACCTCTCCCGTTTACGCTGGATAATACCATGCTAGTAATAATACCGACCTGAAACGGAAGTATGCTAAAACTAAACTTGAAACGGACAAGCAAATGATGGTGCAAATGCTGCAAGATATCGCTTGATACTGGCAACGCGTAACCGTCATCGCTCCGAGATCTTGGACTTTAACGGTTAAATCTCAGACAGCCCTTGCTGATCGCAAGTCCAATGAGGAACTTCCTCAAGATTTGTAATATTCTTTGAAGCTCTTTGAGGAAATGATGATTCGTGATTGGTGGATTCTGGAAATTGAGTCAGAACGACGTTGCAGAAGATTCATGTCGTAGAAAGTTTGACTGTTTCAATGATCTTTCATGTTACGAGATTCGACAAATTATTATGGAGTGTCTCGTACGAAAAGCTGTAAGCAAAGCAATCGTCAAGATTCTTTGTCAATCTAATTTCTCCTGTCATTTATCATCCAACAATCAATAGATAACCTCCCAGATGACTGGCAAAAGGCAAATATTTCACAAATCTACAAGAAAATTGCTTCAACCAATCCGGTTAACTACCGCCCTATCTAATGAAAGCAATAATCAGACCTGTCAATAATAGCACCTTTTTGAGGATCACCCTCGTTTTTCAAATTTGCGAGATTTGTTTACAGTTGTAGCAGGTAAAGTTTACTTGCCAATTACCAACTCTGCAAGTCTCCAAATTTTTGAAAATTGGGGGGGTACTCTTTTAAGAAAAGTGCTATTATGCTTAAAGCAGCATTGTTGTTGCTAACACTTTCGCTATTGCATTGGCAATCAAACAGCAATTAATAATAATAAATGCCATTATATTACAGAGACACATTGCATTACATACAAATACTTAAAATACGAAATTAATATATCACAACAGGACATACAGCATAATAAGGAAAACTAACAAATCCAAATTTAAGCATCAGGAAATAATTAGGTTGGTCAGGCGCCGCTTAAATAACCTGAAGCTTGTTCCAGAGGCTAGCACACAATGAACACTGAATGATCTGACCACCAAATCTACGCTTGTTACGAGGTAGAAAAAAGCGTAACATCAGAACAAGACCGTATAGCATTCGTATTGTACCATCAGAATACTTCCAACACATACAAATTTAAGTACGATGGCGCCTATCCGTGAGATACTTCCTATTACGGATTCTACACATACAGAAGGATTTGTATATGCATACGCTCGTTGTACAGGCAAACAATGAAGAGTGATCAAAAGTTGACAAACTCTGGTCACGACCGAATGCGGAATCAAACGCGCAGCTTTATTTTGCAAGCGTAAAGCCTTTTGAGATTGTTGATTCATAGTAATGCATGGGCTAGTCAATGCGGGACAAGACGAAAGACCGGACAGCATGGTTGCAAGCATCACAAGTGATAAACATACGAATACGTAAGTTACGAATATGGTAATTTACACTCTTACAGATGGCGCCAATATGATTAGACATATCATGGTGACATCAAAAACATAACTTCCAAGGTTCTTTTACACACACAGATGCAGGAAAACAGAGGTGCACCCAGATCTACCGATCGGGAGCAGATTTTTCAAAACACATGTCGTGGCAAAGACACTAAATTCTGTTTTTAGTGATTCATTTGCAGAGTTTTGACATCAGGTGTTTATGTCAGCTATACAGCTTGAAAAGCATGACGACCTCGAGAAATAAACTATTTCTGGTCTCTGACGCACTGAACGCCTTTCGCATGCTATATCCACAGACTCACAATTTCTATCATAGCCTCCACGACTTGAGAAGAATATTGGACAATCGCAACACTACAGACCTTGCATACAGTAGACTTCTTCAAAGCTTTGCGTACACCAAAGGATTCTTAAGATAGAGAATTATGACAAACGCAATAGAGGGTTATTGTAAGTGGTTCCCCATCTACCTAAGAAAAAAGTCCTAATCGGCGTCTCGCAGGGAACAGTCCTCGGGCACATTTATTCTGCATTCAATGACTCGGCAAAGCATCTCTAGCCACGGTTACGCTCTTGCGACGAATGTTAGTATAATAGAGAAAAACAGTCCTGACGATGAAGTTCCAACTCTAGAACTGGACGAAACCTGCGGGTATGCTTTTAACGATGCCAAGTGTAAACATCGTGATAGTTCGACACAAAAACCATGCCTTGTGAGATCGCCATGGGAATATGGTAAATCTGCCATGGATCCATATCAGGCCAAATATAAATGTCGTGGACGAAGTCCAAGTTCATCTTATGATTGATGTATGATAAAGGTCTAGCCGAAACAGGTCACCTCAGTCATTGCTGGGCCACAATCCTACTGCATGTTGACGGTGTATTAATACAGTGCTACGCAGCATCGTCGTCTCTATAGGTGAGGTGACGTGACGCTACGCAGAGGGCCAACGAACAAAGACTGCCCGACAGTATGCATGAGCACCTGACAGGGCTTTGGCTTTTAAAATTCGCGCTCAATCAGGGATGATTAAGCTATTACATGCTGTAACTGTATGGGGATATTCTTCGCACCTAACATGTCAGTAGACCAGGTGTAATTTGTGTTTGTAAACATTGATGTCACAGCATCATACATAAAAACACCAGAAAGATGACCCGAACGATGGCTGTTTCTAGAAATGCTGTCACTCCTCGACGAACATGAAGTCAGCAACCAGCTACTACCTTTGGATGTTTCTACCAAGTGTCTCCGCCACTGAGCTTCACTCGGAACCCCTTTCGGTCACAATGCCTCTAACAGACTCCTTACTCCATACGGTTTCCAGCTCAAATTTCAACCTGCTCTACCGACCAACTTCAAAATCATGACAAAGGACAAGATCAACAGTTCTTCAATCATTCCGTCACACGATGCGAGGCCTACAATCAATATTATATTCTTCTTTGCGGATCCAAAGTCATTGGTGAATGCTTGTGGTGGTGTAAGGATTTTTCAGTGAGTAAGCTCTCGGGACACGTGCATACGGACGCTCCTAAAATGGCGATTTTGAGGCGGGGGCGGGTGGGAACAGTCAGGGTTTTTACCCTTACTATTATTCGAAACTGGTGCGATGTACATGTACAGTTGTGCCTCTGATACACGGGGACCGACGGCTTAACGTCTCCTTCGAATGACTAGATGCTTTATGATTCATTGCCTATTCCAAGTGAGCCTGGAGGAGAACGGTATTCTGCACTTAAAGGGATATATTGGTATGCAATCTATGACATATATAATGAAATATCCCTAAATTATGACGTACAGATGGTTTTCATGGTAATTAGCGTATTCCTTGCAATAAACACCCATTCATGCTGAACTTCGAAGCCAGCAGACGATTGAAGAAGCCGCCAGTTTATATTACGCATTGTTTGCACAAGCCATGTTTAGTCTTTCAACACCATTGAAAGATGATCGGTGGTTAGTCAAGTCTGGCCTGTATGAAAGACTATCGCGTTACTTTTAACATTGAAATTAAAACACAGCTTAATTTTAACGTTTTCCTTGAAAAATAAAATTATCACAAAATGGCATACATTTGTGCCTAATTTATAAAACGAGCCGGGGATTCTTGAGAAATATAGTTTTTAAATAAATATTGAGGAGCTCTTCATCATAAAAAAGACGTGCTATCGGTACATGATTGCGGAACGCCGCATTGTAAGGTTCCTTAGTGAATTTGTTGGCTTTTGATGAGATAGGAAAATCTACTTTTCTGAAAGCTTATGGTTCACCAACTAAGAAAATCAATGTTGGCATTTTTTTAAATTCCCCTAGTGGCGGCCATTTTGGAATTCAAAATGTGCCGCCAATTTTTTGTGCCCATACTTGGTCTCTGAACTAGTAGAAGCACGATTCTGGTGTCTATATCCCCATGTTTTAAGGGTCCAGGAATCCATTTGGCGGCCATATTAAATTTTAAAATTGCCGCCAAATAAAGTTGTTTTTGCCCATATCCCGGTTTGTGAGACTGGTATAAGAAAACGCACGATTCCAGTGTTTATATCCATGTTTCCCTGGTCTAAAATTCTTAAGTATTTTGAATAGCAACCATTGGATCACTTGGTAATGGGCCCATCTTAAATTTCAAAATGGCGCGCTATAAGCATTGTATTTTCAGAACAGTTTTGCCTTGGCAAAAAATGTGCTAAATGTCAAAAATTGGGGGAAGTCTTGGATAATGTCTTGTTAACCTGTTCATGCCTGGTTAGGAACTATTATCCCGGGCTATGATCTGGTAATTTTTTTTTTCCAACAGCTCACAATTTAAGATGGTGGCCAATAGGGCAACCTTTACAATCTATCTTTTAAACTTTTAAGTTACCATAAATCTGTTTATGTTTAGTTACCACAACATCATTCAGGAAGTATAATAAAATTGTAATTATAATCTGAGCTGTAGGTCTTTGACAATTAGAAAGTCCAATCTGATAATATTGCTTCGTTAGCAGCTCCAATTTCAAGATGGGGGGTCACATTGCGCCGTCTCAAAGATTTGGTTTTTTTTGTTTTAATTCTTATTGCCATACCTGTTGTATAATTTAGTTTAGTAACCCCGAAATTGTGAATACAATACAAACATCATTTGATATAGCGTCTTATTAATTAAGGAAAAAGCGTTTACAAATAAAAGGAATTTCTGTGTCTGGCATAACACGATAATATGAAAGATTTAAGAGTAATGAACATTGATGTAAAACAAATATCATCTAATCTATAGTACAAGAAACAGTAGCAGTGTAGCACCAACAAACAATTTTTTTTAAATACATGAGACATATATGCCAGCTTAAGGACATCTCAACTCTTTGGAAATAGTAATTTCCTGCTTTCCCCTTAAAAGTAACGATAGACCCGGGATATTGGCAAAGATTTCCATAGGCTAGGGGCCGCATTGCTGAAGCTCTGTCACCCACTGCTTTTTTTTGTACGAGAACAGTGAGGAGGCGTCTTGTTATCTCAGACCGCAAAGACTGCCTGCCAGGAATATGCAAAGAGAGGTATTCGGAAATTTAATGGCAATTGTCCAGAAATACCCTTGTAAGAAGAAGCATAAGCTTAAATACAACGCGGTCACTAATTGGTAGCCAATGGGGCTCTTTGAGGAGTGGAGTATATAGTGTCCTACTTTCCTTCTTTGTTAGAGTATAGATTGGCCGCTATGCCTTTTGGACCATTAAAATCCATAGATGGTATTTTTGTTAACAGCTCCAATGCAAGGTGGTACCCCTTCTGAGACCTTTAAACCACAAATTGGTTATCTGTAATATATATTTGTTTATACATCCACAAAATCATCAAAGAAAAGAAGAACATGAATACATGGCCTTGCTAAATAGGGAAGCCACATATGGCAAATTTGTATTTCCTACATACCTGTACAATTCGATGACGACCGCAAATGGCCCCCTTCGCACAACTAAATGATTGCAGTTACATATTTAGTTTTATCATCATAAAGTTCAGCAAATTATAAACAAAAGTACAAAAATGTCTTTCCCCTTAATAGAAAAATCATATCTGTCATTTTTGTTTGAACATGCTCACATTTCAAAATGGCCACCTTCCGAAACATTTAACAAATAATTGCCATATACCTATCAACCAAGAACTACTAAACAGTGTAAATGAAAGTATTGGTGAAATAGCTTCTTTGGCCATCAGAACTCATCTCTTTTTTATTTAGTTAACATACTTAAAATCCATGATGGCAGCCAAATGGCACAACATCCAAGATGGCAGCCAAAATGGCCACCTTACAAGATCTTTGATCTTATTAAGTTACCATAAACATTATTTGTAATATATTTTATATCATCCACAATTACTTATAACAAATTGTTATTAAAAATATGAGAAAATTTCTTTGAACTTAAGACATTATTTATGCATTTTGGATTTTTTAAAGTTAAACATGTTTAATTTTTTAAAACTTAAATGACTTGATTTGACCTAAGATAATTTTGAAATTGTTTACATGTCCGGAAAATTTATATGAAAATTAAATACAACATGAATGACATCATAACGATATTTGTCTTTCACTACTCCGACTAAACTGTTTAGAAAGTCATGATCGCTTTTTCTCTTCTTGTTAAATAACTTGCATAATTCAATATGGTGACAAATATGGGCATCTTTCAGTATCTTGAAACCTATAAACTGCCATATATTAGTAATGTGTTGACCCCCAGCTTAAAGTTAATTGATGTACCAATAAAAATCCACAATACTGACTTTTCTACTAATGTTTAGAGACCTATCTCGTACTTTTTACACTTTTTGCCGTAAATATAATTTCAGGGATATGCTAATACTAATATATTAGAGATGTTTTAGAGTTTTTGAAGTAATCATTTGTGACTGCCATCTTGAAGTTTAAGCTGTTTTTACAAGCAAAAATATCAAATATTACCTTCCAATAGACACTTGAAGATGTATATCACATATTTAAATTTCCCTTTTAATAAAACTTATGGATGTTAACTAATTATAGTGAAATTTGTGGTAATTTTCTAGCTTTTTAAGATCTCTGAATGCAGCCATACCGGCTGCCATCTTGAATTGTGAGCCTGTTAACAGTGTATCAGTGTCAGAAAATGTCAGATACAAGGGTTAACACTCAACTTGAACCCTCTCATTTTTGCAGGGGTCCCTCTGTACTACTATGCACTACTATGTGTTTCGCTACTTTGTAGGCCCAAAATGTTTTACTTGGCAGCCATTTTTGAAATTCAAGATGGCTGCCACGTCCAAATCTATACGTTTTTGTTACAATGTTATTGGGTTCCTAGACCCTGAAACAGGGTATAGGCCTCGGGCTATAGACACTAGATCATGAATTTACTGGTATTAGAGGACCGGAATGTGGGCAAGAAAGTCTTCCCCTGGCAGGCCATTTTGAAATTCAGATGGCGTCCACAACCAAATGGTCATGTTGTGACTTAATGTTCTTATTGGATTTGCACCATGATACATGGCATAGATGCCATAATCACGCATCTAATAGTTTCAGGGACAGGTATCTCAAAAAAAATTCCTTGGCGGCCATTTTGAATTTAAAGATGCCGTTACAGGCTCAGATATGATGTTGTTGCATTCAGATTGACACTCTCCAACAATAGATGTAGATGGTGGAATTAAGTTTCTAGGTGCTTGAAAAGCCAAGATAAGCTATTATAGGTTCAAAATGTGGCCCATGTGAAAATCCAAGATGGCTGCTTCTATGCGATTTTAAAAATGCCAACATTGATTTCTGTTTCTGTGACAGACTGAACTTTAGAAAAATGCAAAAATTAGCAAATATCCATAAAAAGCAAACAATAGTAATATTTGAACCTAGTGAACCTGACTAATTAGTGGGTTTCGAACACTGATCTCTATACAAGGATTGGCAAACCTGGCTTCGTAATTGAGGCACGGACGGCCTATTGGTCATACCAAAAGAGGCCAAAGCAGGTGGTTAGAGCAGGTTCATACACAAAAATTTGTTCCATTAAAAGTGGAATTGTGGATAGAGCGACATAACATGGATACAGCATCAAGCCAATTCATTGAGCTTATTGGGGACCATTCTTCGCGTCAAGTTTGGTGACCCAAAACCGGTGATTTTCACTTTCACCCAATGCTGTGTGTCACGTAACAAATCTGTATTCCTTTTTACATTATGAATAACCTTGAGTCGAAGCCTAACCAAAAATCATGTATCCACTTTCACTTGACTGGTTATTTCGTCATGGGGACAAATAAAGTTCGGCAGTTGTGACCATCATGTGGTCACACACGTGACCAAACTTTGGGGGGGGCAACCATGAAAAAATAACCAATCTACCAAAAGTGGAAACATTATTTTTGTTAGGTTGGTACTGAGATGGTATTAATAATGTAAAAAGTAATAGCAGATTGGTTACGTTTACAAACGCATGCCTGAGTCAAAAATCACCGTTTTTTTTTTGGTCACAAACGTGACCGAAGAAGGCCCATTGTATTTGCGCGTATGGGATGCATGTCTCTAAAACGTGCAACCCGGGATACACTTCTGTCTACAGGTGTCTCTGGAAGGCTATGGTGTTCGGTAGACCAGATGGTCCGCCCGTTTGCTCCATTCATCTACTGTCTCGTTTCATTAACTAGATTGTCCTAGTTTTTTAATTTATTTTTCAAAAATTACGCACGTTCGAAATAAATCAGAAAAGAAAGTTGTTGGGTATCTTTGGACGCGGAAGAAGGTTTTTTACATGACAAAAGGGAATGGAACATTTGAAACCTTTCAATCTCTTGAAAGCGTCTTTCACCCCCATCGTTTGTGACAAATAAAGCGATAAGGTTTGGGGTAGCGCATTAGTAATTACGTTTGTGTGACTGTTCATTGACCCTCTTGTAGGAGTAAAAGTTGTCCGTCCGGAGGATATTTCACGATCAATATTGTCCACCACTGGTATGAAGTGAATAATGCAACGTTGGTCAACAGGTCAAATCCGACTGTGTTAGTTTGCATTGATTTTTGCAATACAAACGAGAATGATATCCAAGGTGTCACACTGCATTGACTTGATGAAAACGGCATTACAAACATAGAGCTGTAATGATTCTTTTGTTGCGATAACCAATTGAATAAAAAACAGACAGAGACCTTTAAAAGGTCGGTATTTCACAACGACGCATTTATATAGCTATGCACGCGCAAACCCCTGACATCCTAGCAAAGGCCAAGGTCCACGAATGAATACCTTGTTCGGTAACATTCTTTTGAAGCGTCCCCCTAATTCGTGAATGGGTCGGCCATCATCAGTTTCAGAGTCAAAGTCAATATTCCACCTGGACCCCAGTTGTTGTCGTTTGGCCAATAAAAATACAGTGAATTGAAAAAAATCCAAGAGAATTAAGGTTTACAAGTTGAAACCCAATGATCTTGTTGAGTCCAATGATGAATAACAACTTTCTTCTTTGGTGATTTTTGTCGAAAGCGGATATTTTTTTGAATCTTAATAACAACGTCACGAGAAACAAATGCAGTAATGTTTTCTCTAACGCAGAAATGCACACTCCTGCCATAAAATGGGATCAATCCACAGTGGCGGCAGCCAGGGGGGGCATGGGGGGGGCATTTGCCCCCCCAAATTTTTTTTCTTGCCCCCCCCCCTTCTTGCCCCCCCCCCCCCAGTTTGCCCCCCCCGCCCCCCTTGCCGAAAGAAAGATGAAGGAATTTGGGTGTGCAAATTCAGTGATTTGGGGCCAAAAATCACGATTGTTGGGCCAAATTGGTGAAAAATTCCAAATTTTCCTATGTGTGCCCTCCCCCCTGACCCCCCGCCCCCCCCCCCCCCCCCAGAATTTCAATTTTGTGTCAATTTTGGTTTGTGCTGGGGCGCCGGGGCCTTGCCCCCCCCCCCCAAATTTCACTTTGAGCCCCCCCGCCCTTTGTGTTTGCCCCCCCCAGCAAAAGAGGTCTGGCGCCGCCCTGTCAATCCAACTTCTCCGCGCAAACGATTTATAAGAGCCAGACAACCGGTCGCTCGTTAACATACGCATCGTGCAATGATAAATACAATGCATGGTTTTTTTGTCCAACTCACATTTCTCTATATTGATGTTTTATGAATTATTGGTAAAGAGACAATGGACTTGAATCGAAACCATTTATCGTTCTGTTAGCGATGAACCTCTCACCGTATACTTTTACGTTAACAATCACTCGTAAACGCTTACCAGACAATGCTGTGCAGTATGACCTCCCTTGTATATACTGGAGGTAACATTATTTCCTAAAGGCTGAAATGACAATTCATTTATCCTACATCCGTCATGATAACAGATTATGTATCGGTAGAGCAGTATGGCTAAGGACGGTGGCCAATAACAATTAAGAACCTAAAAGAAAAAAAATAGGGAATATGCACATCGTCTTTCATTTCCCAGTAGAGCGATTCTACTTTATATATATGCAAATACACATTAAGCCCTTGGCTAAAAGGCAGACGCAGAAATGCGAAAGAGACGTACAACAGGGCCAGGCTTGACGCAAACCGCAGGCATCGGATGCCGAATGGCCATCCTCTCTTATGGTATCGAACTGATTTAGGAAAATGGCCTACAACTTCGACGTTGTTGTAACTAATACCGCTTAATCTTTTTCAAATGACTGCAGGTTGTCCGATGTTATGAATAATAACAGTATGCGATTTTACTACATGTTACCCTCCCCCGATGAATTTGTGGCCACCTCTTAACTTTTGTTTCTTTTCGTACATTGAATAAGTAAAAATTTTAAAACAAACAAACAAATAAAAAAAGGAAGAAAATAAAAACGTACGTCAAAGAACAATCCATACACAAAAGAGACAAATTAAATCTCTTTTCAACAATCAACTTCTGCGATCCGCAAGAAAAACATTCAATCAGAGAACAGAACTGAACAGCACTTTCAACCAAAATCATAAAATTTGATCGTTACCTGGTAAACCAAGCCAAACAGCGTGTTTTATGTATCCATAATCTATAAAAATTATTCATTATAAACAACAAACAAAACCCCCAGTGGCGAAACGGCAAGTAAAATTCTTAGGGGACGAAATCACTACTCGAACCATTTAAAACCGAAAATAGCAAACGTTAAAAAAGTTTACCTTGCAAGCAAATCTAACAACTATTGCCACAAACGAAATGCAGTTGCAATTTGATTTGCAATTCTCTTTGGTCATGTCCAGTAACAATTTTTTTCCACGTGGTACTAAAAAAAACATGTTGTAAAGGGTGTGTGACCGATCGACAACCTGGTCCCCCTCTTTACCCATCATTAATTGAATTTTGGTATCATGACCCCAGTGAAATTTTAGGTTTAGTGCCCAGAAAATGTTTCCTTGACGTTATGGACAAAATGTTGGCATGTGGTCGATCACATTAATTAAGACACGCCGTCCGTATGGGCCATAAATACACATTTTTTTTGCTTCTACTTTCCCAACGCTGGACCGAGATTAACTTAAAATTTTCGTGTGATATCTTTCCGCATAGGAGAAAACATCCTATGAAAAACTGGACCCATGATCGGGTCCCCACGTTTTACATGTCAGATCCGTCTGGAAATATAGTTACCATACAACCCAAGCCAAAGGAGCACAATAAATGTTCAAACATCCCCGCCTCCACAATATATTTCATATTGATCAATATTTGTGCGACGAACAATATTTCCCAACATAATTATTTCCAAATCGAGAAATATCACACGGCTTACAGTGTCCGAACAAATATGGATTTTTTTAAAGACATTGTTTTTCACAACCACACCTATCAAGCCAGGGTGTCAAACCAATATGAGATTAGGCCAAAAAGGAAAAAACAAAAATTAGCTGCTATTCAATGGCTGATTTATAATTTGTTTTTCGATCGATCCATCCTAAAAAATATTCTATATCACTGTATATTCCAAGTACAAGCACACGCCTCACGCTTGGCTAGTGACTGCCAGTCAACACGTGCGCGCCAGTGCAGTGATAATTATAGTCACAATTGCCCATCTAAGATGCGTGGCACGATTAGTATTATCTGATCTTGTACATTCACCCTTTTATGTTGAAACTCCATTTCCTGGTATTTATCAAAATCTCCAGCCCCACTTTGAATGTTCAAGGTTCCCAGCCGCATCAATATCGTAAGCCGTTTTGGGTATGATCAACTTAGAACTATCAATGAAGGCTGATTCCTGAAGATTGGCATCACACATTTAATCGTTTCGTAGATATTTACACTACATGGATGCCAACGTTTACAAACGAGGCGGGTGAGGACATTAAGAGCAGAATACAAAAGGCAAGGTCATCGTTTATGAAACTCTAGCAAGTATAGAACTCCAACAAATAATCAATCAGAACCAAAGTACGCCTGTTCAGCTCACTTGTTAAATCAGTATTGCTCTACGGATGCAAACTTGAAGACTTACGAAGTGACAATATGAAGCTAGGCATATTTCGTAAAATGTCAAGTAGATGACCTTACATCGTTTCTCACGATGTCACATAATTAGTATGACAAAAGTCTTCAGGAGATTGTGTTACAACACGCTTGTTTACAAGAACATCTGCAATCAGATACTGGTCATGTATCAAGGCGTGGTGGGAACAACTTGGAGAAGGTGATATGCAAGGAATGGTAAGGAAAGAGAAGGGCCGACCAAGAGCTCGATGGTTCGATCAAATCAAGGCATTACAGGAACACCTCTTTCACTGTGCTATTCGCTTTCACGGAAGATCGTCATCTCTGGCATCGCATCTCTGAAGTCACGAGCTGTCAGCCATGACAGGAGCGAACCACCCAACAAAGTCAACAGAATCAGCTAATAAAGCACAAATTAGGCGATGTAAGTGGAATAACTACCACTCCAAGATCGTAATGCCAGGGGTACCGGGGTCATATAAAATCCATAATAACTACAGCACACCCATCATAATTTTTCTTGATTGACGAGGTTACCTGGTCGACCCCAAGCTGCTTCTGGAATGTGAATTTCATGGCTACGATCGTTTGCCTTAAAAGAGGGGATCGCTTAACGGCCCCCTGTAATAGCTTTTTTCTAATTGATAACTTACAACTTACGTTTTTCAAATTTACGTCGTTTCTGTATGTATCAAATTCCAAAACCTCAATTCACCATATCATCTATGATTAATACATCACACATTGCTATAACTTTCATAACGCACCTTTCGTTTATTTGACAGACAGAAGGGGAAATTATTAAGGATAATTTCTGACTATGTTCTGATATTCCGACTCGGACTCTCAAACAGGTCTGAAAATCTATAGCGATTATGTGTGTCTCTTAAAATCTATGTGACGTGCGCGTATTTATCAGAAAGGCACTTCCACTCTCACAGAGATACTTAAAATGACCGAAATATAAAGGTCTAGTCAGGCGATTTTGAGGGAAAATAGTTAATCACCAAATTGCTTTAAATATACCTGTATCACATGTAGGTGAAGTGTTTTGTGTCATTCGTCCTAAATACCGCGATGCAAGAACAACCTAAAAAGTAATTTTTAAGAAAATAAAATATCGAGTGGGGTGGGAAAAAAAAGGGGGGGGAAAAAAACACAAGGGAGGGCGGATACATAAAAAAGGTGGAAAATGGATTAAGACTGATATCATTGTGCCTGGTTAACACTTATATCTTCCTGGTTTTGCTAGAAATTGGTTCAAGGTCCACATATCAGAATTGTTTTCAAATATTCGAAAAATGACTAATGGATGTTTATTTTTTAGTGTCTAAATTGTCTCATGCCACAAGCAGTCCTTTAAGAGAGCAGGAAACAGACGAACTTAGTGATCTGCGGATTTCCTTGGTTATAAATATGTCAAAAGAATTTGATGCCACCAAGGTTTCTTCATATTGTTCTTTCCGTATTAATTAGACAATTTTTTTTAATTTTCCTATTGGTTTTTACTGCGAAAACTTTGAAATCTAATAACCAGTACCTTTAAACATTACATTGTCAGTTTTTGCTATTGTTTAACAAAGAAACCATTTCATAAATTATCGTAACCATTCTTTCAGCATGGCAATAGCACCAAATGAAAAGCAAATTGTGAAATTTTCCTCTGTAAAGTTTCGCTGTGAAATACTGACACAATAAACATCTCATAATCATGCCATGTATTTTTTTGAAGCTTATGAGTCGACAATGTAACATCAACGCGGTGTGTAAAGCGCAACTGAGTGTCCCCCCAGAGAGAGTGTCCTAGCTACCATAGCAACAGTTACGGAATAAACGTACTTAGACGCGCCATTTGGGCACGTGCGGACACAAATGAAGCATACATTCACTCAATGGAGAACACAATAGACAGATGGGTGGTAGGACACTCATTCACACGGACACGTAGTTTATGACACCGGCAACGAACAAAGCACTGCCCGGTGTAAAGAAAATTGAGTGTCCCCCATGAGAGAGTGTCCTAGCTACCATAGCAACATGTACGGAATAACCTTGACCTTGTATACGAGGCCATTTTGGGTACAGTGCTGAAACAAACGTGCATACAGCACTCATGGGCGAACACAATAGACAGATGGTCTGTGTAGGACACTCAGTCACGCGAACACGGTAGTTTATGACACCTGTAGTATGCGTGAGCATTCTGCAGGGCCTGTGCTTTTAAAAATTCCGCTCATCAGCGTGATAAGGCTATTGGAAGGCTGTAACTATATGGGCATTTCTTTCGCCCCTCTAATATGTCAGTAGACCATGTGCTAACTTGTGTTTGTTAAACATTGATGGTACCTCATTTATAGGTTGTGCTCCGAAATTTTTGCGTTTTTAAATCTGGTACTTATCTGATTTTTATTCCACGCTTACGAAAGTAGAAATAACGTTTCACAGACAAGTTTTTATATAATTGGATATATATCAACAGCAGACTTTTATACTAAAACACCCGTTTAGTACAACTATTGTATCATAGTATGGCAGTATTCTACATGTGCTATACAAAGTAAGAAAAGGAGTATTTGGTCTAAGTTTTTTTTCTTTCTTAATGTTACAATTTAAACCATCCAAGAAAAAATGACACAAGAAAAGACCAGAAAAGTTTAATGAAGACTCGAAACCTAACCAATCCTGGATTCAGGGTACGATTTCCAGTCTTTGTCAGATCATAAAGAAATGTTGATTCTTTGACGAATTTTTTTCTAAATAATTATGTTAGCTCATTAAAATATCTACTGCCATTGATTTCTATCCCTGTGTAAATTCCATGCAGAAACGCACTCGAACGCTTGAGAAACCATTAAGCAAAGCTATATAATCAGGGATTGGAGATGGATGACAAAAGGTAAGGATTGAGCTAATTACCATGTAGCCCTTGTGAAGGGCTCAGGCCGGGATGCATGGATATACATTATTTGGTACAGTTGGTCTTCATTTCATATTTGCACTTCATGACTGGGTCGGACGGCCATAGGGTTGCTCCAATGGGTCACTCGTTTTTTTCGAATTATGGTGAAAGATTAAGCAGAGTAGGTTCAAGGTATCGATTGATACCGGATAGTGGAAATACTAGGAAGTCCAGAGACCTGACGAATGTGATGCGTGAATGTGGCCGTTCAAGCTTATTTCCTAAAAAAAGGAGTGATTATCTCAAGCAGCATCATCAAACGATAAATTAAATTTAGCTTCTCCTGCATAAAGTTTCACCGAATTGGTTCCATTAAACTTTGCGGAAGCAATCCGAATATAGTTCAAACGACAAATCGGATGGTTTATCACTTTCAATGTCAGCATTTGGAAAATCTTAATGATCGAAACAGGCGGGTGACACGTGTACAAATGCCCATAGACAATTTACCGGGAATTACCCTGGGGGCGCGCGCCCCTCCGCCCCCTCCCTGGATCCGCGCCTGCATAGGGTTGCTCCCAATGGTCGCTCGTTTTTTTTTTGTTCGAATTATGGTGAAAGATTAAGCAGAGTAGGTTCAAGGTATCGATTGATACCTCATAAGTGAAATTACTAGGGAAGTCCAGAGAAACCTGACGAATGTATGCGTGATATGTGGACGTTCAAGCTTTTTTTCCTAAAAAAAGGAGTGAATTATCTAAAGCATCATCATCAAACGTCAATTATTTGCTTTCCCTTCCGTAAAGTTTCACACGAATTGGTTCCATTATTTGCGGAAAGCCATCCGATATAGTTCAAACTACACGTGGGTTTGATCATTTCAATGTCAGACCTTTGGAAAATCTTACTGATCGAAACAGGCGGGTGACACTGTGTAGAAATTCCATAACCATTTCGATATCGAAGTGATAGCGCCACCATTTCGATAAATTAAATAATATTTATGCATAACGTAATCATGACGTAAACCGGGAGATGATGTAGCGTAAACGACTGGCGACTATGTTACCGATTTCATGCAGACAGTCCGCATTCATTCTCCGATCGAGTGTCGTAATCCCGTTTATTTGGGATCCGCTGACGAAATCGTAAACCTATATGGCAGCTTTTAAAAGCTATTAAAATATTAAAAACGACTCTATGGGATTGATCAAGTATCTTACAATGTTACCTATCCTAGTAAACTTGTAAACCAACGATACTATTCGACTTTATGAATTTGTACGAATTTGTATATTGTTTAGTGAATTAAAAGAACATTGCATGAATCCCCGACTTACTCGTACCTATAAAAAGTTGATTTTTATATCAGCTGAATCGTTGGCCTAAGAACCATGAGCATAGACCTTGTTCGTAAATGGCTCTTCCCTTACGTCGCTGGGGCAACCCATGCGAATGCAATGCAGCGCTCAACTGGTCAACTGCCCTCGCTTTCGTAATTAGAGCAAGGCAATTTGCCACTAGCCAGCACCGGCAACGGCACTCATACCGGTTTTCCCCATCAACTGACAGAAGGACCAATGACAAATTAGTTCTTATTACTATAATTTTGTATTTTCTGTCTAAAACTAATACATAACCATACAATAAATTACACACAGTGACCTACTGGGCCTTTGATACAAACATTTTGCTCATTTGCCATAGCTTGCTCATAGGACTATCAGAACCAACTGAATTTTAAAATAATCATAGACAAAATGAAGGGGTTTAAATTAGAATGCATCGTTAATTTACAATCATAGTTTAATTTAACGAAAATTTGTTAAATACATTTTATTAGATAATAACAACGACAGTTTTGTGACAGATGGACTGTGGAAATATTCATGCCTTTGGCTGTACATGGAATCAAACTTGGTTCCCGTAGTCCATCGATAAAGCACTTTTAAAAGGACTTATGATCTGCTATGTCTTTCATGATGAGTCTTCTTGCTTGAGTCGCCCAGCACTATCGTAAGTGGATAATTATCGAAGGATAAGGAACGTGTACCTTTTGTGTACAAACAAACAATAAGTGTTTTCTAGAGAATTGTCGTTATGCAAGAGTTTTTGATTAGAAATTACTCATCATAATAAGTCAAAGATTTAGTTAACGGTCGTACTATTTAAGAAGGTCCATCGCCAACGAATTGTGCTTCCCAAGAAAAGGCGTTACTATTTACTAAATAAACTTATTTTTTATATATAATTATCAAGTTCGCAACTCCAACATACTGCAGAACACACCAGCCCGAAGTCCACCATGCAAATGGTCCTGCCCATAGATTGTAAGATCCTCCCAGAAGTATGCAACGCAGGCTGGACCAAAACTACGAGCTGGATTGAAGGAAGCACCCGAGGTATTATACCTACACATGACAACAAATTCCAAAATGTCCATTTAAGAAACATTTATCGATTATTAGTGTCAGTTTGAACGTTGTATGATTATCTGGTAATCTACTATGACAGATTCTGAAAGTGTTATATGGCAAATACATAACTTGATAAGCAGATTAATAATATTTCATCACGGTTGCCTTTTACCCATTCGAACCTACTCTGTACCATGAATCTTTATATTCCGCTAACGGAAGAAAAGCCCTGACAGTGATGATTACACACGTTGGTGTGAAGAGTATAATGTAACTCTGGTTATGTGAACATAATCGTGTGAACTGGTAAATTCAGCTATAGCTTTAATTTCCGACCACAAACCTTTGCCTTCAAATCCAGTAAGTGGGTAATCTATCTTCTTTGATTTGATTGAGCTCAATTTACAGACGAACATTCTCTATCATGCTAATTGTACAGCTAGGAACTCTATTATAATCAGCAGCGCCAATGAGACAACTTGGGCGAAATACTATAAATTGTAAAAATATTTCTTATAAAAATATCACGTCATGTGCAATACCAGCAAGTGGATGATTTTAGCGGAAGGTCTGTAAGACAGGGCATCTAACAAGCGCTCTTGAAAAAGAAAATACCCTATAGTCAATAAGGAGGGTCCCACCATAATAACCAGTAATAGTTCAAATCGGAAGACTACGTGTCGTGTCATGAAAGGAGCCGCACTACTACAAAGCGACCATTTGTCAGAAACTACAATCAAACATACTATTATGCCAAGCTTGGTCTGTGACTCTTGAAATGGTTGTTCAGGCCGACAAAGTCGTCGAAGAACCATTTCAAGAGCCCCTGACTCAAGGAAAGATGTTGAGAGTTTTATCGCAATATACGGCAGCACACAGATCTTATGACATGAAAGCCATTGCAATTAAGACCTTCTTGTATTCACCTGATACTTGTCTTATTTTCCCTCAGAGTCGCCAGATTTGATTTTGAAGAATGATTTTGTACCAAAATGCGAAAATCACTTTCTTTTAAATTCCTTAATGCCCATTGCGCCAAGTATATAGCATTTTGTTCTTGGTCTTGAAGGTTCCATTTTCTGTGTTGTGAATCGGATATTTTGAAATCTTTGTTGATTCCATTTATTTGGTATTGTACTTTAATCAAACTCAAGCTGCTGAATACTTTTTCACTGTATTGAAATTGCAATTTATGATTAAAAATTCCGCATTATTTTAAGTGCATAAAATTTCAAGTGCACCACTAACTGGCGCCATCTTAGCTGTTCGCAGTAGTACATTTAACCAATTAACAAAAGAAAGCAAGCAAAAACTTACGCTGTAAGTATACCAACAACGACAGCGAAACCCATAGGCCAATGGCCCAGTCACTTGTTTGCTCTTTGATCCAGGTTTGACTGTAGATACGCCATGAAAATGAAATGGACGCATGCATCAATGATGACGCCGTACCTGTGGTCACTTCAAGGGTGTGGTCCTTGAAAAAAAAAGATTAACAAAAAGAATTTAATTTTCTCGTTTGGCAATTTAGTGACATCAAGACCTACTGATTTTAACTTGAGGAATGTCAGTTTTTCATACATAGTTCAAAGAAACTTCTCATATTCAGGAGGGGGGGGGGGAGGCAATCTTTGGGATAATATCTCAATGACTGACGAGACTATGTCAACGAGATTAAAGACGACGACATACAGAAATCGAACAAAGGTAAATATTGAAACAGGGGAGGGTAGAAGAAAAGACATTGATATAGAAAGAGAGCACGACAAAGGAAAATGGTAAATATAAAAGAGAATAAATGCGGAAAGTTCAAAGGGAAACTATTAAGAAAAGTGGGATCAGAGCCCGAGTGAACAGAACTGAGGAAGAGATAGGTTTGATTGTTTTAAAATAGGAATAGTAGGGAGAGGGAAGCGAAAATGTGTAATGAAAGAGAAGGCCGAGGACTAAGAGTTGGGTGAGACATAGTGGAGAGAGAGAATGAAAGAACAAAAAGAAATGCCACAAATTGACGATCATTCCTTGCTGCCGAGATAATTTCTGTCATGACTCGATTTCCCATTTAAGGAATTATTTATACCTCCGTCCCTATATATAGAATACTATAAAACAAGTGCAGTGTCGTAAATACACGTTTTTATTTTGGTAGGCCTTATGGAGAAAAGAGTCGCACGTGGGAATGACTTCCCTCATCTTTTTGTCCACCTGGGTGGTTGGCGGGAAGGACCGGGGGGTGTGCTTATAAGCCCTTCCCTCCGCTGGTTACGCCACAGATGAACAGCGCAATTATACCTGTCGTATTGTCAAAGGGCACATTTCCACGGAACATATTGGCTCCTCCCTGGAATCATAAGTAGGAATCTCATATAGGACAGCCTGTATTTAAAAAAAAAGTGTAAGAAAAATGATTTCGAGATTCATCCTTTAATATTGACCTACACCACAAAAAAGTTTAAACTTTTAAACAAGTTTTTTTGTTAATTTTACTAAAATCAGTTAACAGTTAAATGGTTAATATTGGTTATGATGGATGTTATGTTGTAATAGTTTGTCCAAGATTACTCAGCCGTTTCCCAAGATACCACTCCATAGCATTGAACATTTATTTCCAACCATTTGTTTTTGATACTTTCGTAAGATATAATGTGTAACAATGCTTGAGATATCTTTTCTAAGTGATGACGAAGAAAATTTCAATGCCTTAATTTTTTCCACTAGGTATAGAACATGATAATGAACATGGTATACTTTTATTTTATACTCTGGCAGCATCAGAGGGTGTACATCGAGTCAATCCCACACTTCACGCGGTTTTAGGAAACTTCACCTCAATAGTCATGTGGAGATGTGAAGCCACGAAAAATCCTATGACCATAAAAAAAAACATGAATTTGATCGCTCTTGTTAGCCCCCTTGAACAAGCATTAGTACTTAGGGAATGTTTAGCATAATATGAATTCTTTGGTTCTTAAAACTATTGGAACACTTTTTCCCTGCCCTACGTACTGTCATGTGTTTAGAGCCGTACAGTATAAGAGCACTTGCAATGCATTATGGTATTGGTTTCAAACATACCCTCTGGGAAGCAGTGTCACGTTTTTAACAATGTCTTAGGGCCCTATTCCTCGTTCCGGCAAATATGACCAATTTTCTGCCATTGAAAATAAACCAAAGGAACGTGTTAATTATCATGCCCTACTGGCCTAAATTGGATTTAATTATACGATGCTATAGTGGTGGATATGGTGAAAGAGGGTTTTTTACCTTTACTAATGTCAGCACCACCATGACCACCACAGGACTGACCGATGACATACAGAACAGCAACGACAGGGTTTAATTCCTCCAGATAATGCTACGGGGGCGACCGTCAAGGCTGGGTTAAACATGCCGCGCTATGTGAAGAAATATCACAATAATTAACTATAAATTTAAAATATAATATTATATTTCATATAAAAAAACCTACATACAGAATAAACAAAGGTCCATAATGTAGTGTTTATTGGCACATGATTTTGAGAGCCTTTCAAATTCACATACCATTTGCTATTGTTAGGGGAAAGCAGTGTGCTTAACCAGGGGGAAGGTGGATAAAGGACAATATCAGTGATTTGCTAAATCAGTAAACCGAAAAAAAATCATCAAAAAAATCAATTTTTGGCATTGTATGAAAAGTACAGGTATTCTAACATACCTGCAACTGATAAGACCAGGAAGCCAACCTAATAAGGACAATCGAGATTTTTAGTCATTACTGTCCGTGCGGACATTCACTACAACACGTAATTGAATGGAGAAATCGTATCTTGGAACATTGCCGTTTTCTTTCCTTTTTCCTGTCAATTCTTCGGTTAGAAAAGGTAACTTATGAGAATTCTACAGACTTATCCTCACTTTGAAGCTATTCCTGCAAAATTTCAAATATTTTTCAAATAATGTAGTGTCTTTAGACTTGTGATGTATTGTACCAAACCAGCACCCTGTCAGTGTGTTGCCTTTGAATCTGACTACCAGTGTATTGATCAGAAAGCATAATGATGCTTAGTCTGGCCAGGTGGAAGGTGGATAAGACCTGTCACAGAGATGTTTTATAGAGGTCTTTCAACTCACTCATGCAAAACCTATAACAAAAGGTGTTAGTTCCCGTAGCATTCGCCATTCAGATCAATTAATACCCGACGACCTCAATGTACTTGTGCTATTCAAGGTGTGGCCCATACTTTTATGCCTACATATACAACATGAGTGTAGTTCTTTAGATTTAGAAGGTCTCCAGAAATTTGGAATGGCTTTGTCCATTCCCGGCAAAAGATGGCCGCGATCGAAAAAGGGAAGACCTCTCTTGTACCAAACTAAGCACGCGGCCAGTGTGTATGCCTTTCAATGTGCCTTACATTATTATGTTTAGAAAGAAATTTGCTTATGCATGTGTTGGAGAATGGAATAAGACTGCAATGCCATTGTACCAAACTAGAACACTGTCGTGGTTGCCTTTGAATTTACATACACAGTGCTATTGTTAGGAAAGGCATGTGCTTATTGTCAGGTGGAAGGTGGATTAAGACTTTCACAGTAGTCGTGTCAACACGACGGTATTACCGGTATTAACTAATACCATGGAATATAAAAAACAAATCACTAATTCCACTCACGCCTATGTACCCTATTGTAATCGTCTCCACATGCGGTCGGACATAAGTCAACTTAATTACCGGACCTAAATCGATCGGTTTAGTGTTTGATATAAATCTTGCCGTGTGAACGCCCACCACTCTATCGGACCTAACTAGGCTTTAAGTCCGACGATTTTAATGCGAAGAAGATCAGGGTTAAGTCCGGTCGTAACTTTACGACCGGTATAGTAAACGTACTCGTGTGGACAGGCTCTGTCGGACTTAACTGTGACCAGTGTTAACAAAAACAAGTAAGCCACTGTTTAATGAAATATTAGAGGTGTGAAGGATTTGCCCTAAGTGACTTATGTTCGCCGCATGTGGAGACGATGACAATAGGGACCATAGGCGTGAGGGGAATAGTGGATTTTTTTTAAAAATTCCATCGGACTTAAGTTAATACCGGAGTAGTGTGTCACAAGTGTAGTTATTGAGTAATACCGGTATTAACAAGTCCGATGGAATTAAAAAAAACAAATCCACTAATTCCCCTCACGCCTATTGTACCCTATTGTAATCGGCTCCACATGCGGTCGGGACATAAGTCACTTAGGGTCAAATACCTTCACACCTCTAATATGTCAGTAGAACAGTGCTGACTTGGTTTTTGTTAACACTGGTCAAAGTTAAGTCCGACAGGCATGTCCACACGTGCTTTACTAATACAGTCGCGAAAGTTAACGACAGGATTAACCACCGGCTCTTCTCGGCATTTAAATCGCTCGTGACTTAAAGCCAGTTAAGTCGATAGAGTGCGTTCAACGGCAAATTTATATTAAACACTAAACCGATCGATTTAGGTCCGGTATTAAGTGACTTAGGTCCGACGAATGTGGAGACGATTACAATAGGGTACAATAGGCGATGAGGGGAATTAGTGGATTTGTTTGTTTTTTATCCATCGTATTAGTAATACCGGTAATAAAGTCGTGTGGACACGAATAGTGATGTTATTGTAACAAACTAGCACACTGTCAGTGTGTTGCATTCCAATTGCTGAGAATTGTTATCATGTTATGAAAGAAATGTGATTATGCAAGTGGAAGGTGGATAAAGACTGTGATGTCCATTTGTACTAGACTAGCACACTGCCAGCGGTGTATGTGTTGTCTTTGATCTGCATATCAGCTATTGGAGGAAAGCAATGTGCTTTATGCCAGGTGGAAGGTGGGTTACACTGAGAGTCATGATCCCCAACTAGCACACTGTCAGTGTGGTGCCTTTACTTTAAATACCGTAGAGTAGTGCTACGAAAAACAATGTGCTTTTGCAGGTGGAAGGTGGATTAAGCCTGTGATTAATATTGTTACTAGAAATTATATGGGTTAAACAGTTGATAACATAGTAGGGAACTTTAAGTCGGAGCTGTACCGTATTTTCTTTATTATATTTGAATGAGATTTGCATACCTGATATTCAGAAAAGCTCTGAGCATAGCAACGCTATTGAAAGACCCTCTGCGAGCCAAATGGAAATTGACATTGCGAAGTAACAGCCAAACAAGCTATGAATGTTAGAAAAAAGTCCCGGCAAACTCTGCAAATGTTGACTGAAGTATTCTCAAGTGGACAAATCTTCTTCAAAGTCGTAGTCAATATCTCATCTTTCTGTTTCCTACCATTTTGTCTTTTGTGCTTAAGCAAGGTTTTAAACAACCAAAAGTGTTTATATTGGCATCATATTCCGTTTGGTTGGGAGCAACATGCGTCGAATTATTGGGGTGAGGGTTTTGCAAATACAAAAGGATCTTTGGACTCGAGGCCTTTCCAACCGATGCGATTGCTCCGACCGTCTACACGAAGAGGCGGCGGGACTATAAAGTTGTGCGAGTCGGCTGGTAAAATTGTTTTATCTTGAAACCCTTGTTGTATCCGTATGCGTGATTGACATTATGTGAAGGCGGTGTTAATAATATGATGGTTGTATGTCCTATTCAGAACATTGGTATTTGGAATGTTATTTAATAAACGCCGAGTCGTGTTTGCATTTTCGTCAAATATTAATCGGACTGGAGTATTGGTGTTTGGCCCATCCAGTGGATTGATGAATAAACTTGCAACTCAGTCAAGACAAGTTGTTTCACGCTAGAATATGAAAGATTCTCTACCATCTCGTGACATTTAACACACATTAATATTAAAGAATTGTTCGTGATGATTAGGAGGTATGAAATTTGCTCTTAACGAAAGGCTAAGCCAATTCTTTAAAGGCAGTGTCCACTAGGGTATTGTTGAATTCATCTTGATCTTCAATAAAACTATGGTGTATGCACCACAGACCACACACACACACACACACCACACATCAACACACCACCAGGCACACATCCCACATGAATCAGAACTTCAGTGCTCAATCAAATGTTTTGGGTCGATCCTCATAAAACATGAATTTTTAACGTTGTTATGAAAAACGTGACCGAATTTAATGGGGATCTCTCATTCCTTCAAACATCTTTCAAAAAGCTCAGAAACATGTGTTTTAGGAGCACTGATCCTGGCCTAGTACGGAATGTGTTTTAATACATCGGTGCTACTTTAGTTTTCCTTAAACATATTTGTACATCAAACCTACCCCTGGTGCACTACTAAAATTAGTAAACATGATAAAGTTACATTCTGCTAGCTGAATTTTCTCATGGATATTCGAGTCTTACTACAAAGTAGTGTTTTTTTTGAATGACATTATAATCTTTTATACTGAATAAAACGCAAGACAAAAAGTGTATGTTTCTAATTATATAATTATTTAACAATGGAATGACAGAGAATTACTGAATTTTTTACTGACACCAAATTAACTTGCGTTTAAAATACATGTCAAAAGTAAAAACTGAAAGAGAAAAGTAATATGTCCTCTTCTGCATTTGGTATGGTGAGGTCGAGTTTAATTTGCAATGACTCACAGAAAATCCAATCTTTAATCACCACACCTTACTAGTATTGGCGATGACTTTACGGTCGAGGTCGAAGTTAAGCAAGACATCCAAAAATTATACTTTGTTACTCATTTTGGTTGTAACTTGAAAATATAATTTTTATACAACCACCACCAAATACTTTGAGAACCAATTACAAAATTAAAGCTTGCCGACTTTTTTAAATAATTAAAAATGCATATTTTTTGAAGCGTTTTTGATCAACGTAGCGTTTTAAATCATTTTGAATAACACCAAACGATAACAAATAATGTTTTAATTAGTTATTAGTTTTTGTAATTTTATCGTCATATGCCTGGTTTAGCATTAACAACACGATCTTGGATATGTATGAGACTTTTAGTTGAACAATTGTTTCATCCTGCACGTGGAGGTCATACACCGTTATTTGGTGAAGCCCCGGGCTGTGTGGTTAAGATCAAATGGTTGCGGACGTCCAACTTGGAGTTTCCCCCTGATTTTGCATATTTTAGGATGAAAATTATTGTATCTGATGAGAACACAGAAGGAACATAGGCGTTTGAAAGAATTATGTCTCACACATCTCCTCAGACCTAGCTAACCGAAATCGCCGCAAAAATACGTTTATGTACTTTGTAATTTGGCGCAAAATTTTTATGAAGATGGTTTTTTATTATGTAATTTTCACCCTTAGGGTCCTGCCTAAGTCCGCATAGAACAGAAATGTTTAATTTAAAAAGAATTATTCTGCATTTGTTCAGGATCATTTGCAAATTAGCGAAAATGCCTTCAATTGAGCTAAAAAGCCTAGTCTTATACGGCAATGGTTTTGTAGTGGGCTTTCGCCAATATCTGACTCTAATGTGGTTGTAACCTGCACTGATTTACCACCACAGGTTGAAATGTTAAGATTGTCGGCATGTTTACAATATATATAGTTGAGGGGAACAGACTACTTTAAAATGATTCGTAGAACAGAAACATTCTTCCTTGATGTTTTTATAGTAACCTATACATTTCTACTATTTTTTTTAATTTCAGTTAGAATTGGCCATCAATAAGATTTTTTCAAAGGAACTTGTCTCTGCAAGAATTTTAAGAAATATCATATATGCATGACACTTTCCGCCCTTTAGTTGAACTAACATTTTTTTTCTGATGGAGTAACTATGGATTTTTAATGGGCTCACTCTCAAAAATGGATGATTTATTTATTCCGAATTGAACCAGTCTCATACATTTAAATTTATGGTGACAAAATGTTCCTTGAATTTACATTCATTGACTATTACTATTACAATCATAATCATTGTTATTATTTATTTATTTATTAATAATGTTATCACCATTTTAATTATCTTTTGAACACAATACATTGTTGCTGTCATTTTGTACAATGAAATCAAAATGTGCTTAAAACGTGTACATGCGGAAAATAATAATTAATATCCACTTAACAAATTGACATATTCCCGCGGAGGTCTATTGACGAGTCCAAAGTTCGTCGCAAAAGAAAAAAAATTTTATCTGTGTTTTTTGTACCGCTCACCCATATTGGGTGGTAGGGCCGCCATCTTGATATACAACCACAGAGATAGGACAACAAGAGCCGTTCAAATTTTGAACTATATTCTAAGTGACGTTCAATTTTATTTAATTTTCTATCAGAAATTGCTCGTAACGTAGAAAAGATTGATTGGGATGATGATGACGATTACGACGAGAAGGAAGTAACGTTTTTCGGGAGTACATTCAGTCGACTTTTGCTGAATTTTGTGGGACATTTTTCTATGTGTTTATAGCTTGCCTTGTTGTAACGTCACAAACTCTTATGTCCTAAATCGCTTCCGCCGAGGTTTTGCCATCGCTGTTTTATTTACAGCTTCCAAGCCTTTCGTTAACATAAGGTATGGCTGACTCAGGAAATCACAGTTTTTTATCTTAGAAAGTGAGGGAACAGTGACCAATGAAACAAAATAATAACCTGGTGACAAACACTTTCGGGTTTCTCTTCGATGTCAAACTACGTTCTTCACAATTGTTTTCCTTCTTGCATTTGGGGAGAGGTGGGAGAGGGGCCTGGGAGGAGAAGAAGAGATGGGTAGAAAGGAAGACGGGGAGAGATAAGAGTACAAGCAAAGAATTACCCTTTAATACAGCAGAAATATTTGCTACAAACATCAGTTTACAAATTGTTACTCATGCTTTTCTTATTATTAGAACTGTTGGAACATTTATCAGATGCTTTGTCATTACTAGACTTGAATGATAGAGTTTCCTTTTTTCCTACGATGAGAAAAACAATGTAGGAATCCATCAACAGCCATGGGATTCACACCATTTTGGATATCACTTGTAACTTTGCATTTTATCAAAGAAATTAAATCTTGAATAATATCTGGTATGAATATACCTAAAATCCCAGCAATAGCTAGACTGGTCTTCTTTTCTTAAATTTTGACTGATCTGGACTTTATACCCGCAACTGTAGGTACTATGCCTCAAGGTCACCCTTGATGTACTTACATATTTCTCATGTCAGTATTTTGGTGGCTCCAGGTGTCTGTGAGGTACCAATACTTAGATTTCTTGATATAAATCTGTAAGTACTAGTGGCTCAAGGTCCCTTCATGAAGCACCACTACTTACAGATTTCTCATATAATATATGACGTACTAGTGCCTCAATCCTCCTTGAAAGACAATACTTACAGTTTCTTGATTAAATAGTAAGTACACGTTGTTCAAGGTACCTTGATGTCATGTACTTACGGATTTTTTTCAAAATGAGGAACATGTTTCTAGATTTTTGTCGCAGACTTGTGAATATTACAATAAAATTTCGTTGGAACGGTGCCCTCTGTTTTTTCTAGTACTTACATATTTCTTAATGTAACTCTGGTAAGTACAATCTGTCTCAATTACTTGAGGTACTGACACTTACGATTTTTACATAACAAAAAACTGTAAGTACTAGTGGCTCAAGGTACCTTGATGTACTATTTACTTACGGATTTGTCAAAATGAGAAAACTGTTTCTAGATATTGTCTCAGAATTGTGAATATTAACAAATTAAAAATTTTTCTACAAAAAATTTCTTGCGTTTTTTTTTTTCTATAAATTTCTTTAAGTACTACTACTAAGTACTAGTGGCTCAATGTACCTTGAGGTACTGAAGACTTACAGATTTTACATCAAGAAAATTTGTAAGTACTAGTGGCTCACGGTACCTTGAGCCATGAGGTACTGATACTTACATTTTTCTTGATGTTAAATCTTAAGTACTAAGTGGCTAAATTACATAGAGGTAGTTTTGTGGGGGGGGGGGGGGGGGGGGGGGGGGGGTGGGGGGGTTTTTTTTTTTTTTTTTTTTTTTTTTTTTTTGGTTTGTGGCAATACTAATACTTACATATTTCTTGATGTAAATGAATACTATGGCTCAAGGTACCTTGAGACACCAATACTTACAAATTTCTCGATTTGTAAATGTAATCTGTAAGTTACTACACTTGCTGTCAGAATCTTCAGAGGTCGGCAACTCGCGCGCCGCAATTTCTGCATAAAGAGGCGGAGCATATGGGTAGGCATTCATTGCGCGATTTTAAACCAATGGGGAGCCACCTAACTCAACACAAAGCCATCTGCATTCACTTCCGTGTTGACGCAGTCACGTCGGCGCAACGTTAAATTAACTCTGATCAATTCTGCCAGAGAGTATAGTGGCTCAAGTATTAACTTGAGGTACTAATACTTACAGATTTCTCGATATAAATTTGTAAGTACTAGTGGCTCAGGGTACCTGATTGTACTAATACTTACTGTTCTCGATTATTAACTTGTAAGTATAGTGGCTAGGTACCCTTGATGTACTATTACGTACTGATTTCTAGATGTAAATCTGTAAGTACTCATGGCGCTCCCTGTACCTTGCTGTACTATTTAATTACAGATTTCTAGCAGGTAAATCTGTAAGGACGAGTGGGCTGCAAGGGTACCTTGATGTACTATTACTTCCGATGTCTAGAGGTTAAATCTGTTAAGAGTACTAGTGCTCAAGGAACGGAGGGGGACGAGGACGGGACAGAGGGCGAATTGGAAAATTGTAAGTAATAGTGGGCTCAAGGTACCTTGGTACTATTACGTACGGATGTCTAGATGTAAATATGTAAGTACTAGGGGCTCAAGGTACCTTTTGATGTACTATTACGTACGGATTTCTAGAGTCAATCTGTAAGTACTATGGCTCAATGTAGCTTGAGGGTCAACTGATACTTCACATTTACAAGCAACAACAAACTGTTAAGTACTGTGGAGCCTTGAGTTACGGGATATATTCTTGATGTAAATCTGTGGGTACTTATGGCTCACTGATCTTGAGATACAAATACTTACGATTTCTTCATGTAAATCTGTAAGTCCTAGTGGCACAAGTGTACTTGAGATACAATACTTACAGATTTCTCAATGTAAATCGTAAGTCCAAAAGTACCTTGATCAACTGAATAGTACTACAGATTTCTATCAATTTTTCTTAATGTAATCTGGAAGTGTTAGTAGCTCCAATGTTACTTTAGGTACCGATACATAAAGGCGTTAAACCTAATGCGTGTCGCTTGTAGTTTGCTTTAATTATCATTAAATTAGAAAAATGTTCTTTTCGGTTATTTTTCCGTGCCGTCTTGGTTAGTGTAATTTGGAGGAAGGTTATGTGTAGCTATAAAATTCCTACCGTTGTTTTAAAAAATAGGGCACCCTTCCAATGAAATTTTAAATTCACAATCCTGAGACAAATTATCTAGAAACACTTTTCTTCTGTTGACATTTTTAATCTCATTTTTTAAATTATTATAGGCAATCTCTAAAGATTGTACTTACAATGATAAAATTGGTAAGACTAGTACATCAAGGTACTTCGAGATCACTAGTACTTACAGGGATTTACATTACGAAACTTTGTAAATATCGGTACCTCAGGTAAATATTAATACTTACAGATTTACATCAAGGCATTATAGAAGAAATCCGTAAGGACTAGTGTATCAACATAACAAAAAGAACATATTCAAATTGAATGATAAAGAAACTACGAAACAGAATCCATTAGATAGACAGTTTCTTATCATGGACAATTGATAGGGTCATAACAATAGTTCTTGGATATGCTTTAAAATAATTCATCACAAAACTTTAATCCGCATTTTGTTTCCCTAATGTTCTACGTTTTAGTGGTGGATGTACATGTTCACGCCGGCCTGAACCTGGGCGGCAGTTTGTTGTCGGAGAGGAATCAGTCCTTTAGTTGGGGTCATCCACTTTGCTGTAAAAACCATTCGGCAGCATGGCAGAGGATCGGATTTTGCAAGGTATATCTAGAATTTTAACAGAAAATGACGAATCACACTAACTGGGATTGTTTTTCCACAAAATTTTATTTTCAAACAAGTTTTCAATGTAAGCGTGATATCAGAATGTATTATGAAACTAATCAAAGTAGTCCTTCTTTTTCTTTACTGTTTAGGGAGTACTTTAACTATATTGACTACAAAGACATCCAATAGGGGGTTCGACGCATGGCGAGGCGTTATTCAGTTGGATAGAGCACGCATGTAAATGCCGCCGAAATCCAGGTGTCAAACCCTGGGAGCGTATTATCACAGAGACCATGGTGTGCCTTTTCATCTTTATGGTTTATTGCCCCAACCAATTTGGACCCTGAAGGAAAGAATTGTAACGGGACCGATGGCATATGAGTTTGCTGTTGTAACACTGGGATCATAGTGGGGTAAGGGTATAGATCATCCTTTAAGGCTGCATTTGGAATATTCAGGTCTGTAGCCACTTCCAAAATGCTTCTACTCCTCTACGGAGGGATGATGTTCTGCGGTAAGCTGATTAATTCCTTTAAAGAAAAAACATGTGATCATTCGTGTATACTGAGAGAGCTACAAGTTCCTTACAATTTTGACCAACTATTTGCGAGAAAGGAAACAAAAAAACTCAAACATGTACACGTTTAAATTGTTTAAAAATTAACTTTTTATTTTTTTTATTTTTTGCGTTTTTTTTTACATTTAAAAACAACATTGTATATGTTTAGAATTTTAATTCCACTGTCATATTGTCGGCAAACTAATAAACTTGACTGAAAATCTAAAATATCAACGTAGATTTAATCTTTGCTTGCACCACAAACGTTGAGTGGTGTGTTTGATGTCAAGGGGTCCGTTCGCGAACAACCCTCATGCGTGACCATACGTGTATACTAACTCATGCGTATGTCCTACCGAAGAGGACCTTTCATACTATTTTACACAGTGCTGTGGATAAGTTGATCCACTCAGCCATGACATAGTTATGCACGTCTAGAGTTTACGACTGAGTTTCCGGAACGAACCCTGCTCATCATGGTGACCGTCGAGTCGGTTAAAATTAAAATGACCAAATTAATCAATTTTCCATAATTGATTCGATTAAGGATATGAATTTTGGTGTAATCAAAGATGTTGCAAATTCTACATAAATGCATTTGGCATTCGGAAGGTACTAATTCATGGTTAAAAGTCAGGGAGACGAGGAAAAGAACAGGAAATATTATTGTAAGACTGCAAAATTTCCAATTGTCTTTTTTTTACAGCTATCATTCATCTGGGGCTAGTGTCAATCCAGCCCGTAGCTTGGTAGTTCAGGGCAATATCAGCGCTTCTGGGATGAGGCGTACATTATTGGGCTGGACCTTTCATCGGCGCGTACTATTGCGGGGGGCCACTTTTTCTATCGGTAAGTGGGCATAAACGAGTATATATTATTTTGCAGAATTCTAAGTCGAAATATATATAGGTCTAGGTACGGTATCCAAAATAACGCTAAAATAATAACTCGTAACATTCTTCGAAAGTAGCAAAAATTTATTAGGCATTCATTATGTCCTGCACATAAACGAACTGTCTTTTTAAGGTTTGTTCGATAAAATCGGAAAATCTCAAAAATCCTACAAAACATCGGATTTTGATATTGGTATAGGGGGTCAACAAAGGAATACAAGCGATAAAATCGAAGCGCCCTAATAAGGGTAGAATTGACAGTTTAGTCAAGATTGCAATCTTGGCGCATGGACAATTGAGTACATGCAATTAAATGGGGAGTTCACAGATTAGGATTATATAAATGGTATTTCTTCCTTCGTAAAAAAGGTTCATATGGAAGTAAAATATGTGTAAGTGTTTTAGACTTTTTTTAATCTTTCATTTTAAGGTATTCTACAAAATTGATTTTTTATGTTCTTGTGGATTCTGAAAGCGTCTATATTTTTCTGAGAATAAACTTGGACCAAAAGTCATAATTACACGTATTATCCAAAATATATATCAGAAATTAGAGAGGGGTTTAAAATGTATAATGTGTTTAGTGTCATAAACAAACTTGCTAGCCAGTTGGTGTTTCAGTGGTTTTGATGAAGAAAAAAGTTGTGCCATTCAATGTGGATTAATCCGTGGTGTCTGCTTTATGGCAAACTAAAAGGGTCATAACATATTGGTCACAGCGCGTTTCTTCGTACAATGACCTGGTTGAAACCGACCTGATTGAATCAGAGGTGGTGAATCGACTTATGAGCTTTTCAGCAATGAGATTGTTCCAGAAACTAATAATGTCGTTTTGATTCCACAGCCATAGACCAGTTAAAAGCAATGTTTGTAAACATGGTTAGGCCTGGAGTTCGGGTTTGAAATAGGTCGGACTTACCTGTTTACAAACACACTGGACAATTGTTATCTGTTATAGTTTTAATACTATGGGCCCATAACGATTCGGAGGAATGGATTCGCAGGCACAAAAGAAGTGCGTATATTTGAACTTGGTCTATTTTGTCATTTTCCCTTGGCTTTCAAAATCTCGATATTTCCTATAATACAGAAAAGTATCCATTGGGATTTTATTTTCCTGGTTCTTATCTACTTTGTACGTCTCTCCTCATCAAAATAATCTACATTCCTCCTGGCAAGGGGGTATTTTTAAGCTGTAATTGTACCTTCCTTTTTGGCCTTCAACTCAAGCGAACTCCATTAAGTAGGTTCAAATGAATCCTATTCTTGAAGTTTGTGAAAGAAATTTGAAGATGTTTTTCTTTATGTTTTCTATGTTGTTGCTAAATCGATTTTGGGGTTCAACCTTTGGTAAATGTGGGAATTGTGGGAAATAAGGGGTAAAATTAGTACAGGGTAAATTTTGAAATCGGTTCATGTTTAAAATGCTAACTAATACATTGGGCCCGTAAAAGGTTTTAAAAAGCTATAGTTTGTCTAGGTTTCGACCTTAGTTACACAGGTACAGCCTATTAAGGTTCAGTCCATCCTGTGGTAACCGTACCTAATTCTCCGATTTTATTGAAACTGGTGTCAAATTGTTTTTTTGCCTTGTGTTAAACCATGTGTGGCTTTGGTTGCATAGTAGTGGGCAAAATTTAAACAAAGGGTCTACATTGTCTGTAAGGGTTACCAAAAGTCTTGACCTCAAAATTGTATGCAGAGCTACCCCCAGAAAATTTATTTTCTGCTTCAGTTAATGACGTGCACCAGTAGCAATAATTTGACAAGGCCATTTTCAACAAAATTCTAAACATTGATATTTTCACCCTTTTATCCCAGGATGACTTGAACCTTATCATTGCCGTACCCCCGAACTAAAAGTAAAAAACTAGACGAACTATACATTTTTAATACTTATAAATAATGTGACAAAACATTGTGTACAATTGACATTGATTCAAATTTACCCCCTGTCCTAATAATATTACCGCCCCCCTATTTTTGGCATGTTTCCCCCATTTCCCATGAGGTTGGATCCAAAAATTCTGATTCAGGCCCTCCTTCAATATAGAAAAACATCTTTCAAACTTCTTCACCCTAACTTCGAGAATAGGATTCTTATTTATAATCTATGTACCTATACCTCGCATTTGAAACGCAATTCCACGCATTCCTCCAGATGACTCTTCTTTCTAATTCTTGTAAACTTGCATACATCCTGATGTGATTATTTTTAATGTTGTCATTTTCAGACTTATACTAGGAGATTCAAGCAAACGTTTCTTATGAAAAAGACTAACCGAGGATGGAGCCCACATCACTTCTGCATAGCAGTGGACTGCAAATATAGTTCTCGACAACCACTTTTATCTGTTTGTATTGAAAAATATCACACGCCAATAGAGCTAAACCTGTACTGTTGGGCCCTCTGTAAAACTGAATACAAGTTTGCGAAGACGTTTTTTGTTTTTATAGTAGATTTTTAAAAACGGTTTGTAATAGTTTGCCTCTGTAAAATAATTAATCAGCTAATAATGACTTATAATACAGCCTTCTTGAATACACATCCGTGGCGGTACCGGATTTTTGTTTATTACTTCGGAGCATCTTTCAAGGGAGAGAAATCATGAAATCGTGCTTATTTTTGTCCCAAAGTGGAGGAATTTTGGAAATATTTGGATTTTAATGAAGGAATGAAGGAAACTGGAGGAAAGACTCAAAGTGGAGGGTGAATTCAACCCCATCCTGGGGGCCGCAAAAAAGGGGGGGGGATGTAACTTGTATGTAGTGTAATGCAATATACATTTGTTTTGCCAATGTGGTTAGATTTTAATGTATAATAAGGGCAAAGGGAAAAGGAGTTTTTCATTTGCTTTACCGGTTGACATCTTTTTTACATTGATTTTTAAATTATAAATAACAACAAATAGTATGTTTAAAAGATGTATAAAATTGTATAATATTACATCCAATTACATATGATATGCGCCTCGTCATTAGCTAAAAAACCCCCTTAATTTCCTGAACCGGTAGTTTTTTGTTGTTTATGTAAAAGGAGATAGGCCTATATTCCGTTGGAGCCATAGGTCCGCTTCTCCATAGGACGAAATGAATCGATGTAGGGGGACTTTGAAGTCGGCGGACATCCTAAAACTTCTAACCAGGATCTGAACCCGAGATCGCTCGATCAGTCTTATACATCGTTGGTATTTTGGTTGTGTAGAGGAGGTACGGTAATGTCAGGTAAAACGCCGTCTTAAAGAAAAAGAAATAATCGTATGGATAATGGAAAAGCAACTTTTTAACATAATTGATCTAGATGGCCGAATTTGAACTTCTGTGTGGAAAAAAATTGGCCCTTTCCTTCCGCTGATGCCGCCATCAACGATAGGAAAAGGCTAATTACGAAAAAGGTTTATAGAGTCCGAGAGAGACCTTATTTTATTTACCATTCAGCCAGTTAATGTTATGTTCCCATCGCTCGTTGTTGTATTTTGTCACTATTGGGTGTCGTTTTATCACAAGTGAGCATTTTTAGCACAAATGGAATTGTAGCATATGTCTATTCTTTGACACCAATTTGTGTTTTAGCGCCATTGAATATTGTTTTAGCACCGACTAGTGTGGGCATTTCTGTATAATCCAGACAAGAATCAATTGAACTGTGGTGTATTTTTAATAATACTTTAAAGTAGTAAGTATTTTTTTATCTAACGATTAAAAATTTTGAAATTATTTAAAAAAGTATAGTTTTCCTTATCTCCATGAGCCGATTTGAACGACTGGTTTGTTAAACTTGTTCAATTTCTCCCACTAGATAATTAAATGTAAAACAGATTTTTTGTTTGAACGTATTATATAGGAATTACAGAGAGCTATGACCAGTGACCTTCCATAGACCTTGTAGTCCCCAGTCACATTTTACATTCCAGTTATGCAACGAATATCATAGATGGTGCAACTAGTATGTATTTTTCGGTTCTGTACCATTTAGACCGAACAATTTGCACTATATTTTTTTTTCCGTTAACCGAACGGATATATCGGAAAATTTACCCCAACTTTGCACCTTGAACCTACTTGACCTCGTAACATTGAACGACAACTGCAGCACAACAGATGGGGTAGGTAAACTATACCGTTTTTAAAAATCCTGTATCGGTGACAAACATCGTTTTGAGCCTTTCTCATATTTTGACACCTTACTCCCTTAAAATATATGTTCCACTCCTTTGATTTGGGGAAACTTTTGATATGTTGTTTTAAGGTTTCCTCAATACAATCTGGAGAAAGAGAGGAAAAGAAATGATTCTTTTGCAATTAGTATTGGATTAAGGTATCATTTATTTATTTTGACTGGCCTATTTTGAAAACATTTCAACGTCTAGAATGGTACCCCCACTGCTATCAGTTTAATTATCAAAATTGTCATAAATAGCTGGAAGTGATTGTAGTATGGGTTTAGGGGTTTATTTTAGTAGCTTGACTATTTTTCTTTGCAGGAGAATACCCCCTTTAGTCTCATAAACTTACCGGTTCGAAATTACCTAGGGCTAATCGATTGCTGAAAGACTAATGGCTGGCTTTCGAATGGCCAGCAAAGAGGATTATATTGTTTTATATATAGATTTTTAAATCACATGCATTAACGGACTTCATATCAAATGAAATAAGAGTTGTGTTACATAGAGAATCGAATTATATTATAACTTAACATCCATCCTTCCGTTACGAAACTATTATATAATAGAAAGCAATCTCTTTCCTATTGTATTTTTAGTATCTTTCTTGTATATACTGAAATGTTAAGTACTACAAAGTACCTTTATGAATGTTACTTTCAGAGTCACGTTATTTTTAGTGCTAAGACGATTTCAGTTCGGTATATAAACGTTTTAAATACGAAATTTGAAACTGTTGTGTACGGTGATTAAGTAGAACGAACCGACATAGGAAGACACGGGCCAGCGATCACTGTAAGAAAGCGGTCATTATTTACAGCAGATGGGAATAGAGAATTCAATATTTTCGACTCATTCCACCTTCTCAGTTACAAAAAGGGGAGTATTTTCCTGGAAAGTTTTTGTATCTCTTTAAGTTTGTCGTGAAAAACGTGGCAACGAAGAGCCCGTTTAGTTTTAGGTAATTAGTGGAGAGACATGCTATAATGTCAATGACGCAGTAAGATATTTTATGAAGTGCGCTAATGACATCGCCAGATTTGCGAGAATCAAAAGCCTAGCTGACAGTCATCAGCAAAAAATGATACTGAATGTAATGTATCTTGGCTATTTCCCAAAGAAGCAGGTCCTTGCATGGATCCTTGGAGGGATAACCAAAATCAGCGATGGAATAGAGATCAGACATAGAGCCAGGATATTCACATGTGGTGACCACCCGGTCCCGCCACCGGTAGAGATATAAAGTAAACAATGATTTGTGTTCCTTGCTTGCTTAGTTTGACGCTTTGAAAGTCACAGCACAGTGGTTGCTTGATCACAGTTACGTGTTCTAATGGTTCCATTCTTTGATTGTGCGTGGAAAAAACTGAATTTGTAGGTATCTAGTTTCCGTAGATTTGTTTAATAGTAGAGCAATTGTTTTTCCTTGTTCTTGGGTCAGTATTAAAAATAATATGGTCATCCTTGCTGATCCCTACCATGTTGTTACGAATCGGTGTACATCATTGTCAGTCTAGCCGTCTTCCTTCTGCTTTCCAATGACTCCCAACCTCGCTTATGGTCATCTGTGTGAAGCTACTTTTCTGCCTAAAATCGCCTGTGCAGAAACGAAGCTTCAATTTGTTGAGATATCACTGTATGTACCGTCCACATGACGTGCTAGCATAGTCCAGAATTGGAAGGACCGCGTGTTTTAAATGCATTTTCTTCTTAAGCATCCAATACACGGTTATTGTCTGTGAAACATTCCATCCCATTTGTTATTCAAGTTCGACGCAGGGATGGGTTGCGCTAACTACTTCTAGACTGCTGTCCACAGAAGAGTGTGGCGGCTGTTCTTGTTAGATATCTTCATAATAAAACGTTTGTTGGGTGGAAGGGAACATCCCCCCATTTAGTTTGCCATTCTTCCCAATTATATTAAGGTCAACCTGGGAAGCTTTTGAATGTCTTGCTGACTCTTGCCTCTTGCATTATACCACGAATCGTCGGCAACCAACCTCTTGCTTTGTTATGAAGATTTATAGGGAAATCTTTAATGAAGATAAGGAATTTAAGTTGGTCCATGTAACAGTCCCTCTGGGAACACTTGAGAGTACGTGTTGTGTATCTGAGGCGACGTCGTGCAGGAATACTCTCTGCGTTTCTTTCAGTGAGAAAGTGTCTAATCCACTTATGTAATTTCCTTCTAATCAACATTATAGTCTAGTTTACGGGAGGCGTTCGTGTGGCACTTTATCAAACGCCTTCGCGAAATCTTAAAATGGCAATATGTGTTGTGTCACCTTTTCCATCCCTTTGTTAAGGCGTCAATGGCGAGAATAAGTGGTCTTCCGTCGAGTCTTGTGCTCTGGAAACCAGGTTGGTTTTCCCAGATGGTCCTATGCTGTGAGAGTGGACAATAGCTCAAGTATCTTACATGTAATACTTGTTAGAGAGACCGGTCTATAAATGCTCTTGGTTCTCTTGACACCTTGCTTGTATATGCCCATGGTACCTATAGCCGCCCTGAACGCTACTGTTTTCTGCAGGAAGCCTTCATCAATGACTGCCGGCACAACTAGTTCAGATTAGGTGCAATCTCGTCACCACCATTTTCAGCATCATCGGTACTGCCGTCTTGCCCTGGTGTTTGTTTGCTTTAAGATTTTTGGGGGGGGAAGCTTTTCTGACACCCTCTTCGTGGATAATCGGTCAGTACATTTAGTATTGGTACTCTGGCCCAAGCGTCAATCTATCAATGTATTCACAATTGGAAATAATTTACTTTGTCTTGAATAACTACTATATTGGGGCCTCCGATCTAATTATCCTGTCTGTTTGTTTGGGTAATTTTTCTGCTTTTTTATTTATTTAAAAAAAGCGAAATTGGTTACCTTTTTGAAATAGCACAATGATCAAACAGTTTTTCTCTTATGTTTACCAGAAATCACACGTATGACATGAAATCATTTAATATGCAGTGGTGGCATGGGGTCCAGTGGATACAACTATTAAGAAAATAGTTCAATTGACCGCCGTCAAAGGTTTTTAGGTATCTTCATTGGGCATTTGGTATGAACACTGCGTATTCTAAGTGCCTCGGAATAAATAAGCGAATTGATGTACTTGTGAAAGCGCTAGGGCGAAAACTATAAACTTTGGGTCTTGTAGGGAATATCGGCAATCAGATGATATTAAGTGTAATCTCGTAAATATGTGCATATGCAGATATCTACACACAATCAATTGTCCAAACCTCCCGAAGAGATTCATATCGGAGTACGGTTTACCTACTTCCAATGTTGTTTCCAATGCACATAGCAAAGCTATCAATATTTAACATTAATTTAGCCAATACCTTAACCGTTTACCAACCCGTCGTTGATAAGTAGATTAATGCCCTGCCGGACGGCTGGGACATCCAAAAGTCTTGATAGTTCGCGCGATGACGCGTCGTCTATAGACAGTTTCTTCACCGACGGACTGTGAGAGTCTTCAACAAGATCTGAAGAGTCTGGAGACCTGGGAAAAGAGGTGGCTCTTGTCCTTCAATCCTGAAAGTGTAACGTCCTCCGCTTCCGTAGGAAGCGCCCTTTGAAACAGTCTCCAACCATAAGCTGGCATATAAACCTAATTGTCATGAGACCCTAATGTGAATACTCACAACATTGAAACGTTTGTCTCCAAGCACATGGCATGATTCCAATTCTGTATTGTAGTACGCGTCGGGATCCCTTCCTAACACAACATAGGAGGTGTGAAGCTGTCCAGAGGCGTGCCGCCCGTTTTACTATGAACAACTATAGCTGGGAGAACTCTATCACATCAGACATGCTAACAAACAAACTACGTACTATTAGGAGAGGCGAAATCAGAGACTTGTAAACCTCCATACGATCATTCACAACAACTTTGACCGACAATTGCTGATCACTAGATATTAACAACAGGGCTATCATAATTTCCACCAGAACCCGAACTTCTATCCGTCCAAAGTTTCTTAGTCAAAACACAAAGATGTTTTCAGATGTAATCTTTCAAATACTGCCCGGATGTATAAACTCCCCTGACGGAAGTATTCAGATCCAAGATCTTCAAGGACAAGCTAAAATACAATTCAGCTGAACACACTAGTCATCTTCCGTCATTATCTCCCATGCTTGAGTGATGTTCCTGTTGGAGGTTTTTCAATAAATCACAAGATCAGATCAAGGAACACATTGATAACAGTTGCGCCAAATAGTATCCTAAAATCAACATAAAACAAGGCGAACTAGATTTACGCGATGCGTAAAAGATGTCCCAGCCGAATGTCGCGATTCACTAACAGGCGATAAATGCAACTACAACACCCAACGCATCACCAACACCAACCCCATCCCCAATACCCTGCAAAACCACACCTCTCCCCAACACCCCGCAAACACCCGCCCCATCCAACACCCCACAACTCCCCACCACCCCATCCCCTTACCAACACTCTGCAACACCCACACACCCCATCCTTAAACACCCCTCAACACCCAATCCCCACAACACCCCCCCCAATACCCCGGAACACGCCTCCCCTCCACCACTACCACGCAAACACGCCCACTCCCTCAACAACACCCCGACAAACCACCCTACCCCCTCCCCAAACACTCACAATTCCCCGCCCCACCACTTTCAACCCTCCCCAGCACCCGCACCACCCCTCCCTAACACCATGCCACACCCACCCTCCCAACACCCTGCCCACACACCACCCCTCCCCAACACCCCGCAATACCCTAAACCCCTCCCCAACACCCCACCCCCTCCCTATGGCATAGTAGTCTAATGTAGCGAAAGAATTTCGCCTATCCGACGTACGTTTCACCCTGAGATACAGCAATTACGATATTTAATAGCTCATTTGCTACCTAAGCCGCATATATCACTCCCCAACCACCACACCCCCTCCCCATGGCATAGAGGTAGTTTCATGTAGGGAAGGAATTTTGCCTATCCTACGTACCGTTCGAGATATAGCAAATTACGCATATTTAATTAGCTCATTTGAAATACCTAAGCCGATATATCACATACTTCAAATTGCAAAAAAAGATGTGGCCCATGATAGGCTTATCATGCAGCGCAGGAATTTGAGTATCCAAAGTACAGTGTCAAAAATATAGCAATTACGCTGATTTTGGCATATTTAATTAGCTCATTTGCATACTCAATTACCCAAAAGTACCCGAAATCTAATCAGTCGAGAACTCTTCAGCCGCTTCCTTCCACCAAGGTACATCATTATACGCTTCCGGAACTCCAGGAAAACTTGTACACAGGCCTGCAGGATAAATTTTCATAAATTATGAAAATTAGATACTTTAATTAGCATATGTAAGCCCAAAATCTTAATCAGGTCAGAACTCATCAACCCGCTTCTTACACCATCAGTACATCATTGTTGCCCGGCCAGATAAATATAAACTTCTCTCAATTTCACTGGATCGGTTGTAGACCACCTTCCGAGAACGTTGGAAGGTTTATTGGACAAACAGGGTGGAAAGAAAACCGCAAACCCTTGTTGGCACTTGCTGCTATCGTAATCGTTTCCCCATAGAAAACCATTGCTTTGACGTCGTGCACGGACAGAACACTCAAATCACATCTTATTACATAAAAGACGCGTATTCGGCTTATTCACTTCGGTGTGATCTAATAATTGGTAAGCATCCAAAATGCTAAAAACATAGGTTCTAGAAATGGGGGGCTTCTTTGGAAATTCTCCTCATGTCTCTTTAACATTTTATCACAGACGAAAGGAAGAACGACGGACGGGACGAAACGGACGGCGCTGCTATTTATAGTCCCCGTTCCGAAACTCATGCGGCGGGGACATGACGAGTCCTAAGGGCGGTCTACACTCTTAGGACTTTTACAGACTCCCGTAATTTTTAGATCCTGTAGAAAAACCGTGATTTGACAATTACAGAAAAAAACTGTATTTTAAAAGTGAAATGGTGTCATTTGGCTTATTCAAAGACTTCGAGGATTTCTGGAAATTTGCATGAAATCTTCTGAAAGAGTATCTTCAGCGCTTTCTCCGCTACTGAAATTACGGGAACGTTCATTTGTTTTTTTTTTTTTTTTTTTTTTCTTTTTGTTCTTCTGTTACATGTACAGAACATTACCAATGATGACATTGTTTTGTAACACCAACTTTGTTGGCAAGGATTTGTCATTAGAGATAAATTGGGAACTCAATTTACTCAAGGTACTGGCTACGGGTATTACACGGGCTATAGGCAGTAGCTAGTACTAGGAAAATAGGGTTACAGCCATTTCCCGACATAAACCATGTAAGATTTTGTTTTTTACACCTCACTGAGACTCTGGGGATGAGGTTATAGGGAAACAGTCCAAAACTAAAACTCCCTAGGAAAATAGCACTTGTAATAGGAATAGACCAATGGAAAAGCATGATTATGTTCACGTTCACGAATTATCATGAGGGAACAAGCATTTGCATGTATGTATGTGTGTGTGTGTGGGGGGGGGGGGTGGTGAAATCTGAATCCTTCGAGGGATTACAGGAAGTGTTGAGAAATGTTATATCTTTCTCATGACTCTTTCTCGCGGAAGAGTCAAGAGAGTACTTGAAGGTGGTTGTGCTGTGCTGCTGGCTGTGTACATTGATGAGAGGCCCATTTTATAACATTTCCAGGATTTCTAGTGAGAGTGCAAATTTGGGAACTTTTTCAAGGAGTTCCATTTCTATGGCTAGTCCCACCATTTTTGGTATGAGCATGTTCTTCCCAACTACAGAAGGAATTTACCACTTACAAAATCATTTTGGAGTTTCATAACAGGCAGAAACTGACGAGAAGTCCTTGACAACTCCAAAGGTTACATCATGTACAGCGTTGAGAAATCATACTGGAAACAAACAAAACAATTGGGTGAGGGGGCGGCTACAGATTCCTACCAGGTTTTAGTTAAAATTTGAAGAAAAAAAAATGAAAACAAATCTTTGGGGGAAAAATTCTTTAATTGGTTTTAAGATCCACCTACACAGGTTCTCAAGACCAAAAGAGTGGGAACCTACAGGGCTTTACTATAGATGAGGTGACATGTGAGTCACCGCCGGGCAAAAACAATAAAGCACTGCTTGTGCTTTTAAAATTCGGCTCAATCAGGCGTGATAAGGGCTATTGAATGCGGTAAACCAAGGGGGTTGAAGGACATTCAAAACCAGTCGTACGTGCTGGGCGCTGACATTTGGAATATTGCAGGAATAATTATTAGTTTCGGGTTGCTTGTATACACACATATGTCAAGCGATACAAACAAATTGGCAAAACTCATGTATGTTGGTTGTATTCTTTTGCCAGTTAGGTGTGCTGTAGTAGTCGGTAGCTTGGAAATTCCGCTACTCTAGTATTCTCGATGAGAGGCCCCTCCCACCACCACCCACACACCATTTAACCGCCATTGTTACTAATCTGGTATATATGCTCTCACCGCGCAGCTCCCTTGATTTCGTAAATGCCACATACCGCGCCTGAAACTGTAACCTACATCTTTTTCACTACTATTATTGCGCGCACTGTGCAATTTATGGGGAAAAAAAGTAGTATCGGAGCACAATATCAGGCTGACACTATTTATTACACATGGGCCACCGATAACACATACATTCAATTTGTTAACCTCCGATAGGTGTATATGCAAAGCGGCACACACCGTATGGGAAGAAGCGGAGGAGCCATTGCTTTCTATTGTTGGTACTGTTTTCTTTGTGGTCGGCAAAACAGCGGACGATGAATTCTAAAAGATGACGTAACGTTTTACCTCTCTTATCTATATAGAACCTCTTTGCTTTACACTGTTATGGGCATATTTCGTATCTCTAACATGTCAGTAGACCAGGTGCTTGACTTGTGTTTGTAAAAACATTGATACACCTCATCTATCTTTTGATCCTTTCAGGGTTCCCTCTTGTGTTAAAATCAGGGGTAGGGTTTAGGATTAGGTTAAGAGTTAAGGTATGTATGGGTGAAGGCAGTACTGTAAAAATGTGTGATGCTTACATGACGGCATTTACTCTGCTACGATGGCCAATAATTTACAATGGAGTAGGGAAGTTGAACATGTGGTGCAGGTTGGTACCTTTTGTGACCCCACTTTGTCTGCTCCCACTTGAATTCACAGCCTTGACGGAATAAAGTACAGTATCACATGCACTTTTATTCCGTTCAAGTCTGCTGAATTCAACTGGGACAGGCAAAGTGTGTGCCGTAATGTACCAACCCATGTGCGTCTCTCATGTGGACTAACCGTACTGTAGCTTTCTCTGGATTCAGCTGACGTGTGGTCTATAGTTATTGAACAAGACAGTGCCGCCTTATGCACCATCAATGCCAGAAGGGTCTTTGAAAGTGGACTAACAGGCTCATTTTAAATCTATTTATGTAAAAGATGTATTTGCAGTCTGAAAGAAGGAATATCTACTGCAATAAGATTACCTTAGTAGCAGAATTAACTAACAAATGTGCCTATGGGGTCGCCATGTTCGGCATTGGGACTTTGTATGACTTGAAAAAGTCAAAAGATAAAAACAGGTGTCTGAGGAATGTCTAGGATACTCCTGGTTCCATTTAATAAATCGGATTATATAGTATTTCCAGTAGAAAAATCAATACCGTCACTTAAAAAAATGGGAAGAATTATTGACAGATATAATGAAAGGTTTGGTTGTTTCATTCATTGGCTACTTCTTTTAAAACACACAATGTACTACATAACTTCATGATTTCTATTTTTCACGTGGGCTTATCAAAATGGCTTGCAATCATACGGAATAATATTAATAAACGTTTACTTTGTTATCAATATATAATTTTTTAGTTTTTTTCTTTTTTTACTTTTTCATTTTAAACAAAAATATATTTATAATATGGTGAAGCAGAATTATATATTAACCTGGCATTTCACTTTAACATGAAGGTGAGCACCTTCCAGATCTAGAACACCTCTTTTTGGTTGTCACAAACACACGAATAATTTCAACAGAGACGCAGTAATATTGATCATTTGTAGTAAACACAGTTTAATAATCTTATTGTAACAGCCAAAAATATTGAAGATATATTTACACACTGTTTTCTGGGTTCTTAGAATAACATGTTTCTTTCTAGTAGTACATTTTTTAGAGAATTTTATATAAGCCTTCAAAATACACACTTGGGTTCTACAATACATGATAAAACACACTTTTTACTTCTTTTGTTTTTCCATACTTAATTGGGACTTGCTCGTATTAAAGCACTGATTTGAAATTAGGAAAACCACTATGAGTCAAATAGCTGCCTCAAGTGACTTTATAATAAAAGTCCCTGATTTATACCAATTTTGAAATAAATAACATCCAGGAAGTGCTATGGGGCAGCTACCTGAATGAAGTGCTTTTCTCCACCCTTGTAACTTCCATCACACAATTCAAAACAGCTTTCAAGTAACATGACTTAAATAACAAGAATTTTTGACAGAAGGTTGAAATTAATTCAAAGCTTAACATACCGGATAATTCAAATTAACACTTACAAGCTCACTCACAATTTCCATATATTAACAAGACTCAATCCAAGTACATACATTAAGAGGGGGAAATGTAATCAATTAATAAGCACTGATTACCAAAATGGTGGAAACTGTAAATCACTCCATAGTTCTAAAACTATCTACACATCTTCCTTTGATTAATCACTAAATTCTTAAGACAATAGTTTTACACCCCTCTTCATGAGAGATTACAAGAAGACATACATCAAAAACGTAACAGTTAGGGGTCACAAAGCAAATATTTTTTTCTTCTTTTTTTAAAATACAATTTAAAATTTGGTCTTTAACCACCATTGGTTACCACGGATACTGTAAAAAATAGAGCAATCTATAAATCCCAGCCTTGTGAAATTGTGTGCATTCAATTCTGACACCACTTTCCCTAAGCTTTTTGAAATTGTTATTTCAGGTAGGCAACCCCAATAAAAAACAAAATTTGCTAAATGTCATTTTTTAAAACAAAATAATATATTCACAATAAATTCACAAATGCCCCCAATTGCTTATTTTGATATTCCTCCTCCAACGCAGTATTTCTAAATTAAGCCACTGAAAACTGCAATTTCTAATGTTATTACTGCCAGAGTTTTCAAGCTCAATTTAAGCTGATTTTGGCTACAAGTTAAATTTCATAGACCAGTGTTCTCAATAGACCATTTCAAAACAAAGTTTACTGAACATGATGACCCCAATAAACGTCCTAACGGGTCATCACACACAACTGTTGGGTGCAGCACTTGTGTGTACTTCGCCTGTGCGCGATGCGAGTTGTTGGCAAACACTTGTGAATGTACGCGAGCGTATAAAGAAGCCTGCGTATATTTCTATGAACATTTCCTATGTCCATTTGAAAAAGTCTATTGCTTGTGGACCAATGAGTGTTAATGCATCTCAAAAATCTGTATTTGAGGACCAACTTAGATTTTGTTTTGGTAAGTTTACTGTACATTTAAGAGGTGCTCAATGGCCAACTGCAATTAGTCCTCAGGCCAGATCTGGCCCGGTGGCTGCCTATATTGAGAATACTTGCTAAAGACTACTCTTCAAGGGAGAAAAACAAAATAGGTTCTCAAGACCCTACTTTTGAAACCTGGACTACATATACCTGGGCGCCTTGTGTCTTTTCCCCCCATGACCTACAAAGTAGAAAAGATGCAACCTAAAGATAGCCCTTTTGTCATAGTATGGTTTGTATTGTGACACACTATGGCAAAAGGGAGCCCTTAATTTCCTTATGGGTTACAGCCTTTTTTCATGCGATGGTCATGGGGGAAAAGTTACCGAAACTATGTATGATACAGTTGGCAAAGTGTGTATACTGTTGGTACAGAGTTGTCACTACACCGTTCAGCAGCAAGTTGCAACGCGGACCCAGGCTGATCAACCGGCAGTTCAAGGGAATTTGAGACTTTGCCGATCAGCACAAAAATGGAAAAACTGTACCTTTGCCCTTAAAACAGTAGCTACAGAATGGTTAACCCACTGGAGTAAAGTTATGAACAAATATCTTGAAAATTCATCTAGCACTACAATTACTCTAGTGACAACCTTGTATTGGTAAGTGAATAAAGGTCCATAAAGCGCTACAATGAAAATGGATGAAACCATCTCTGACTTGACATAGTAGCAGCGCAGCACAATGCAATTTAAACTGTGCTGCTGAATGGACCTTAAAACTTAATCCATTTGAAACATTTAGGTAAGTCTACCCACTTTGAAATCCACACCTGCTCTGTGGAAGACTTGGATTAAGTCTACCAAAGGGAGAGTATAAATTTCCTCAAGTATGATAGCCCACTAACAACATTTGAAATACAAACCCTATCTGTGCAAGATTTAGGCAAAGTCTCCCACAGAGGGAGTATGTGTTTCAAATAGAATAGCCCAATATGAAGATACATTCTTTTAGCTTATTACAGCTGCATTACAAACAAAACATGCACCACCTGCATTGAACTATAGTATATCGTTGTATTGATTCATTACCTAAATTCAAAAGAGATTTGATAATTTTTAGCGTACACAAATATTTTGTGGGAGTAGAGCAGTCAAAATATAAAATATGCAGGACAGCTTTTGATCTCCGAGGCAGGTGTCAAGCAAATGGAACCTACCATCTTTCACTACAACAACTATTATAACTTATACATAAACGCTTTTACTATTACACCTGATAGGCCGCTATTTATTCGTAGCCACACTTGGGTCTGAACGGCCCATCCAAGAGGAATTTTCTCACATATTACATCACTTTCATAACATGTTAAAATGGAAAAAAAGCCCATACACGAGGGACTAACCTTGGATTAAACCCGGGTCTAAAGTTAGACTCCCTTCACGAAAACCAACTTTAGTTTTGAAAAATTCAATGAAGTGGTGGAAACTTAAAATTTGTTTTGAAAATATTTCAAATCATGTAATTGAAGCTTAACTTTCCTGATAAACAATGTCAACATCAATGGCAAACTGCTGTTGGGGTAATTCCTGGGGTTTAGTCTTATATATATATTTTTATAACATGATAAATTTGTCTAGAAAAAATAGTTCTATATAGCTGTGTCCCTACTGTCATGAGGTAGTTTTGACATCCTGAGGCAGACTCTGCATCAGCTCTTGCATTACCCATGAACAGTAAGAAATGGGCTGGGCTTGTTTTTAGCAAGCATAAGCTGATGTTGAGTCTTATTAAAATTGAGCTGAGAATGTCCAGTTTCATCATGGAAGTATAAACACAGCATGGATATCTCTAGAAATCCCTGAAGGATCAACAAAGCATCTGCGGTTGATCATGACGATCGTTAAAGTACAATTTTGGTTTCTTCTAGGTACACATTTTTTTTACCTCTAGACCTTATTTGTAATTGGTTCCTTCCCACTATTTGATGGGGCAAAACTAGTCTCAGTACTGTCGGCAATGCCAACCAGTCAAAACTCTCTCAGTTTCATTATTTTTTTTATCAAGAAAGCAGTTTTGACTAGTTGAGCATTGAAGACTGTGTTCAAAACAGTTTTGCCCCATCAGTGGCAGGAAAGGTCCATTTACAAGTAAGGTCTCACCAACGAAAGATATGATACACTTCTTAAATTATGACAATTTTTCTTGCAGCTGTTACATGAACACGTGCAGATTTTGAAAAAGGTTGTTGTATCCTCTTAAAATTGTGTAACTGATCCCACAATTTTAAAAACCAAAAGTGTACCCTTAAAGTGACTTACAACAAACATTAATATGTAAATCCCTGCAATATAAACATGTGGGAGCTTAACCCTCTGTCCCTGAAGGACTACAGACTGTCCAAAAAAATGTTAACACTCTCGACAAGGGCATTTTGTTAAAAAGAAAAGTATGAATGAGTCTTTGTTTGATGCCTTTAAAACCAATAAAATAAGCTTTTATTTGCCATTTATTTCATTCCAATCTGATGTGTAGAACAGAAGATATGATTAATTAAATATGGGAGTGCAAAATCAACTTGGTCCGATTTCTGCCTTTAAGCATTTGAAATGCGTGACGCAACATGAATACACTTGACTTCAGAGCACATCTTCTTTCCAGCTTAAAAGGAAAAGAAATGGATCTTGCTGTTTTGTTCTATTGAAGGAAGCCTTCGAAATTCCTGTCACCCTGCTTTACCAAGCGCTCATTGTTGGATCTATACCACAACAGCTCTTCTGACAAGATGTCGGCTTGAGTGTTTGCCATTCTTGTCCTTTATGGGTCTGTTGGGCCTGTTATAGGTGTCTTTATTTCCAATTCTGCCTGCTTCACTATCCATGTAGGCCTACTATCAGAGGTTTCTTTTTCTTTTTTTGTTTGTTTGCGTGTTTTTGTTGTTTATTCTGTCCACAGAATCATAGGTTTCCTTGATTATGGAAGCGTCTGATTGTTTGTTTGGGTTGGTTTGGTTTGTTTAACATTCTGTGTAATTTTGAGAGATTTGGTAAGGCTAAGTCTTCTCATGAAAGTAAACTCACTGATTAATATTTGAAAAACACGGACACACCAAAGTATTGATGATCATAAAGACAATGTTCAGTTGGTTACACTTTATCGACCATAATGAAGTTCAAATGGGGTTGTCAATGTCTTCAGCAGGTCTAATAGTCAATCAATTACTTCTAATTTTGAGTATGTTACAAGATCATGTTTCCCGCAATCTTACAAATGTAACCAATGCAAATCGGACCAATGAAGCTTATCTTTTGTTCTACATATCGGATTGGAATGAAATAAACGGCAAATAAAAGCTTATTTATTTGGCTTCAAGAGCATACCAAACAAAGATCCATGCATACTTTAGTTTGTAACAAAATGCCTTTGTCCCGAGTGTTAACATTTTTGGGGAACAGCCTGTATAGCCACTCACAGTTTAAAATTTTAATATTTTCTTCCAAATTATGCATTTTATGACCATAACTGTAAAACAAATGCAATCAAATGAGTCCAAACACGCCTAGGTCAGTAATTTTTGAGAGGACTACTTAAATGACTGCGAGTCACTTCAGAGTCATTTGAGAAACTAACTCAAAAGCCACTGAATTATGTGTTATAAGCCTATACTGAATCTACCAGGGTGGAAAGGTTAAATTCTAGAATATTTGATAAAAGCAAGAAATACTGTAGTTTAATTTTACACAATATTGCAGACTTACTGTTCCCAGAATTCATAGTAAATATGCTCAGATGAAATCATACAATGCACGCTGGACGCATGCATCTCAAATTCAAAATGGTGATATTTTCATCAGGCAGGCGGAGGCAGACGGCAATGCAACAACCAAATTTTCACCTTTTGCGGTGTGCATTTTGGCAAAGATCCTCGATTACTTTTTGTTCTGTTGATATTCCTCCAATTTCTATATCAGTACTTTCATTACCACGTGTTCACCTTCCTTAATTGCAGCATTTGAACCCGTTGGTACACATGTGTACCTGCGTTGGTGTGATGGCATCAAAGCATTTTCACAATGAATTCTTTGAAAACCAGTATGTCCTCAATTCCCCTGAATCCCAATTTGGATATCGATTATTGATAACATTGGTATTAGAGGGAATAGCTGCTTATATATCTAATAATGTCACACACATTCACAAATCAGTCTAAGGCCAAAAAATATGTCTCAAAGCATGTGAAATATTCCAATACAACCGGCATTTTTTTCTATATTTTTTTAATTGTCAATTTATTTCCTGAATCGAATTAGTCACAATATGCATGAACTGCTCAATAATTTTGAAACATACTTTTGTTTACAAAGAATCAATTATTTTCACTTTTTGTAGATGTTTATCCTTCAATTATCCAAACAATTAAGTTTAAAGTGATATTTTGGGTGCAAAATTTAAAAAAATATAATGAAAGAAAAATCAACTGACTGATTTCTCCAAGACAAAAACTGGCGGCAAAGCGAATACACACAGCAGCTTTGAGACCTTTTTTTTTAGCCCTTTCAAAATTTCTTGACTGTTCTTATCCTTTGAATAATACCACAAAATTGAACTAGTAGTAAAAGATGCTTTTTATCTCTACAATCTTTGTGCTTTACACCGACAGTAAAACAATAAAAACAAATACATCTGCATGATGACTAAAAATTTCTTAAAATTAGTCAAAAATTTGATGGACAGAAAAAAGGCTGAATTATAATCAGGTGCAGTACTCAGGGCTAGAATTTCGGCGAGAATCCGAGAATCGATTCTCGCAAAGATTCTCGTGAATTGATTTGCGGGAATCAATGTTGATTCTCGCAAACCTTAGAATTTAACACAGAAGCGAATTAGATGATTCCCGCAAAATTCATTTTTGAGAATCAAGTCTGATTCTCGCACTCTGCTACAAAATTCTACCCCTGGTACTTTCCTTTCCTGCACTTTTATAAACCAGCTTTGAAGAAGAGCCATCCGTTACATTAAAACACTATATGAACACAAAATACAAGATACAAAATAGTCGTGATCAAATGTTCAGTGTACAGTGAAAAACAATAAGATCAAATTAACAACACTTGGTGTTAAGTGTAAACAAATCAACAAAATTATTCTTGAAAAAGCTTTACAAGTATTCAATTGAAATAATATTAATGACATGTACATTATACATGATGTCATTGTACAATTTGTACAAAACATAGCAACAGATGCAGGTAGTGGTCTTCTTTACAGACTTGACTTTGTCATCATTGCCTAGAAATAATTTCTCACAATTGTTCTACATAATAAGCAATAAAGGTTAAAAACTGAATATCACCAAGTAAAGTACATACCAAAATACATGATTAGGAACATTTTACAAAAATCCAAGTAGTTATGAATATGTAGTCATCCAAAGGACCTGTAGTAATGAATAGTAATATATTATGCAATTATGCATAGAATGGATAGAGTACATGCAGTCATGAATATTCATGTCCTCCAAATGATAGTCTCTCAAGAGTAGGTCATGAATCAAATGTATATTGCATACATTTGCAGATATTCATAGCATCCTGTACAGGCTTTGCTACAAGTTATAATGAATATTCATATCTTTTTTAATATTCATGCCATCCTTGCAGTTCTTTCAAGGTAGTCATGAATATTCATGTCCTTCACAAAGTGGCCACACTACATATAGTCATAAATATTCATGTCCCTCTAATATAAATAGCATTCTCAATACTTGTAGTCATTAAAATCCCTCAGCTTTTGCCGGTGTGGGCCACCTGCATTGGTCAAAAATACACTTAAGGATTTTGACGGCGACTGTAGATTTTTTCACATGGGCAAGCTTTTTGTGCAGTCATGAATATTTATGTTCTCTTAATAGCAATCTTACTACAACCAGTCATGAATATTCATATTCATTGAAATGGTGTTGATACAGTCATGCATATCTGTGCAGACACCATTTCAAGTTAGCTTTGTATATTCATATACTCATAGTGAGTCCACAATGATTGTCTCTGGGTATAACAATGGTATATTGAGTAATTTAAATGTATTTATTGCATATCTGAAAATTTAGGAATGAATTAAATTCTGAATTAGGATATTCTAGAGCATGATTGCTACCTAATTACAAACTCACTTCCCAACAAGAGCAGGTATTAAAGGTAGTAGAGGGTAGAAATCATTGCTAGCCATCTTTTTGACCCCATTATTACAAGTCAAGCTAATCAGTTAAGCTACTCCATGCCTTCAAAAGGGAGAATAAGACCCTCTCCCATTTGTAACAATTTCATTTTAAGATGAATTCACTATCATAGTAATTACTTCATACTACAGTCGCTGCCAGAATTTCTCAGGCAAGACTGCGGTACGCGCAGCGTGATGTGCGACAACCCAGAAGCACAAATACGTTCTTGAAAAGCGTCAGACGATTTGTAATATTCAGATCTTTAAGTAAACAAAACTAGCGCAATGGAGGTAGAGAAATTACTCAGACTTCTTCAACATTCTGTATTGAGATTTAAAGCCTGGTCTTGTTGGGAAGTGACAAAGAAATGCTTGAGGCACTGTTGATGAGTACTTAAGGATATAAATTAGACCTCCGTGCCTTGAGCACTCATCATAATTGCATGCAATCCGGTGCATTTGTCTTAATACAATTCACTGCTTAACCCCCTGGGGTCCGTTCACCAAACTCATGCGTAACCCAACGTGAACAAATTGGTCTACTCAGGCATGACATAGTATGCACGTAGATTTACGACTGAGTTTCGCAAACGGACCCCTGGGCACTACCAACTATGATACAGTTTGTCTAAAACTCATTACAGGACTAACATGAGAACCAATCAAAATAGTGTAAACCACACCACCATTCTTATAGTATCTCTGATTGGCTCATTATATGATGCCACCCGCCAAGCAACCAATCAAGATAGTGCTTTGATGCTGATAGGTAAGCAGATAGTGGCCAAGGAGTTAAATAGCTACACTCCAATCCCTAAATTCTGTTCAATGACATCAGTGTGAAATTTGGTGCACTAGTAAACCACAAGTGCGACTTTGAAACCATTGCGTTAGGAACAGTATATCTTGATGTGGTAAAGCTGAGTTAGAGTTGATTTCCGTACAGCGTTCAAAATAGAGTATGTAATGGCATTTCCTCTTGAATAATACCATAATGCCATGAAAACACATCCAAGGTGTTGACAGCATAAAGACGCAACTCAGCACTGAAGAGATATTAAAGAATTTCTTAATTCTGGTTGCTGCTGTTCATAATTAAAAATTGTTCTTTGTTTACAAAGTTTATATAATGTTTTTGCTTACAGTACATATAGACTTTATGAGATGTTTACATTTTGAGTAATGAAAGATTTGCTGGTAGAAAATATTAAACATCACATTCCAAAAGCGTATTACACAGAATTAGAAATTCTTTAATATTTCTTTCAGTGCTGAGTTACGTCCTTCTGATGGTCACTCTCGAAATTCCGGGAAAATGAGATGTCTACCATTAAGGAGCCTTACAAAATATAATGAAACTGTCAGTTACAAACATTTCCTTCTCTTTGTACTTAAAAACTAGATGAATTTGAGTGCTTGTTTTTGAAAATTGTCACATTCCAGCAAATACTGCATTCTCGTCGCTTTTATTAACGATCAGAAACCAACATAACAATTTATGGACAAGCATGGTTTCTTAAGCACTTTTTTTGAGACACAATTTTGGGAATTATCTAAAAGAGAGGACTGCATCTTCCACAAAAATTTCTTTTACTAGATTGGCCTTGTTCTGACAGTTCAGTCATCTTTCTTTTCAAATCTAATCTATAAGATCTCGTACCATTCATCAAATTAATTACAAAACAGGAAACAGGGTAAAAAGCTTTGAAAGGAAAAACCATATAAATCAGTCAAAAAAAATATTTCTGCTTCAGTCATATTTGCTAATAAGTTCTATGGGCAAGCAGACCACTTTAAGCAGGGTCAATCGGCATTATAGTTTTTTTTTTTTGCAAATAATACTTAAAAAAACTCACCAAAATCGTTTTAAAAATTTGCCCATTTGTTCACTTTACCTATCTTACATTTTATTAAAATCAATCCATTATCTGCCAAATTTTAAAGAGTAATTTTAAAAAAATCATCCGAAAATTGGGCTAGATGGGGTCGGTAAAACTTATTTTTCCATTGCCTAAAAACCCCTTTAATTTCTCTGTTAACCTTGCAAAGGTTATGTTAAAAGGTAATTAGAAATTATGGTAAAGGGTTTATATTGTTGTCAGGTTATGGTCCAGAGGAAACTGCAACTTTCCAGTTAGTATTTCCCCCTTTTGATTTCCCTCTTGTCATCCTTCCTCCTAACATTATGTACTCTTTTATCATGAGAGACAACATTATTTTGATCAGTGGCGGTGCCAGACTTCATTTTCTGGGGGGGGGGAAGTGAATTTTTTTTGTGGGTGAAGTAAAAGATCTAAAATTTGGAGATTTTTGCACCAAATCGCTGTTTTGCCAAAATATCCGTCATTTTTCTTCAGTTTACAGACAGAAAATACAAAATTGCGAATTCCTTACAGATACGATCGGATTAGCACATAAGATTAAGTACACATGGATTGCTTAGGCTAATGGTTCAGATGATATAAAAATCTCAACTTTTTCGAGGTAAGTCGGGGGACGAGGTCGTGGATCATGAAATGCCCCTTTAATATAATGCTCTTGGCTACAGCAAATCAACAGAAGACCCCTCCCACTTGTCAATGTGATGTAACAGGTGACATGCACTATGAGCAGGTAAAATCTCAGTTCCCTTGGTACAGTTTAGTACCTTCCATTCATCAGTGTATTTAGAAAATACACCCCCTGGTTTTTGGGTATGATATATGATACCAAGATCACACAAGGTCAGTTCATGTCAATGCATGTATAGTACAACCCACTGAACTATGTCCTTGGTGGATGAGCATATTGTAACTCATAGTGATGGTCTATAAAGACTGTTCAAGATTTTGACCACCACTTATGCTCCTGGAGCATATGTCCACACATTTAAGTCCAAAAAAAATCAAGAAAACCAATAGTTGCCCTTTGAGATTAGTGAGGGAGACCTGCTCTTGGAGCATGATTGGTGGTCAAAAACTACCGTGTGCATTCTATAAATACCTAACAATTCTATTGTATCCTTTATCAAGAGATACGAAAAATCCCTGTGAAAAAATTTGTGCACAAAATTAAAGTCATCAGATAGCATATCAACAATTTTACTCTTATTGTTTCTTCTTTCAAACGAGACAGAGAGAACACAAAGAAATTGAACAAGTAGGTCAAAACGAGTAAAAATAGATAAGATATATTAAGATAAACAAACAGAGTGAGTGAGACAGAGCGTGGGAGAGAGATAGTGAGAATAATTGTGGAGAGGGAGGAAATGCATATGGAAAAAACAATGTTAGACCCAAATATAACTCATGCATTATTTTCAAATTGACAGATTTCAGGAATTAAATGGCTAATGGCAATTCATCAGTCTGCACACTTCCACTAGTTAACCTTGTTTTCTTTCTCGCTCTTTCGTCATGTTTAAAACAAAATGCAATTTTTCACAATCCCCTGACACTACACAATCCATTAATCTTCATTACTTACTCTCCATTTAAGTAAACAAGAAATAATAGAGGACTGATAATATTTTTAAGGCGATATGAAAGACACTTTTATATTCAGATTTGGCTCCTTGTAACATTGATAAAAACCTTTCAAATTCTCCCATTTGACATTAATTACCCATCACCATCCCCAGGGACTATTCATTACAATTCCACAACACCTCTGTAAAGACTTCCACTGTATTGTCCCTACAATGAGTGGGGTCTGCATTTTTCAAAGGATGACCCCAATTGGCGAGTTTTCTTTTTATGCTCGCTTGATTCACAGAGGAGTCTATTTCAAAGAAACAATTCGTTTAAAGGTGAAAGGTGTGCTTGTTCGACTTTTGGTCTAATTGTGTTCTCTATTTGATATAAGAGCCTGAACTTGTACACCTGACGCATCAGTACCACCGTGGGAAACAACTTGCGTTTTGAATGCTAGACGTGATAATGCATATGCAACCCCCTATTCACTACTGTGCTAAAATTGATAGTTAACCATTTAAAACGGTAGTTTTTATCTGCATCTTGAGAAAAAATTTGATTTGAAAGCTGAACATTTCAGGAAGACAATGAGAAAAAAATGCGGCCTTTCATCTGATATCAATTGATAAATACTACTCCGGGTAAATCAGGGGTCCCAAGGACGATCGGAACAAGCACCTTAAACAGATCTATGCTCCCTGTCCACAGTGGGAGTGTGATATTTCAAAAGTAGTTACTCAATAGGCAATTCCACTGGAAATCAAACTCCCTTATGTGAAGATCGGAATCTTTCACAGGATGTCGCAATTTTTTTCAAATGGAATAGTCTAGAGGGCTGTATGTCGGCATAACTTGAGATGTGTTTGAACAACTGCTAATGCCCTCATGATGTCATAATGTTGTTAACTTATCACTAAGTGCAACAATTGGAACAAGTTGTTGAGGAACACGTAGGATGATTATTGCTGTTTATACAGACACGTCATACATCTGTGTTCGTGTAACCTCTTGATTAATGATTACTACTGGCTACTAGTGATGATCTCCATCCAGATTCCTCACGTTGATGTAATCAACCTGGTAGGTACCCTGTAAGGACTGACAAGCCATTGCATTGTGAACTAAAAAGTATTGTCACCTTCAGAGGAACCGGCTGTGTAATATTGTTAACTACTCATCCCAATCTAGGAAATCACACAACAAATTTTTTCAGACCAATACAGGTATACTGCACAACACTGGCAAAGTATACAAGATCCACCCCCAATATGTTTAAACATATAGACCGTGTTAGTAGTTTGCCTTCTGATATCCACTACCCTTTTGTATCAGACCCTAGTGTTTTTGTACACGCATCCCATCATATTGGAGACAATACATTAGTGTAATAAATTCAAGCATACTTCACATTGTATGCGCATCCCTACCCGTGGATTTTCAAACCTTTAATGTAAACAGCATGGGTGGAATGGGACTATATAGTTATAGATGGCATTTTAAATGTGAATGAGATACAAGCGTGCTTGTACATTTCTTCTACTACTCACATTATTCAGGCTAATCTAGTACGATTGAAATCTCAATAGATTACGGCTTCAGAACTTGGACCTTGCACTTTAAATTATGTGTGAATGGGTAATTTGTTTTAACATAGAAGTTCTTTCCCACACATATCACTTGACACAATAGGTCCCATACTACTCCACTTATTTAGCAAAACAACTGAGTATTGCACTCATTTAGGACATGAATGATGAAGCAACCTGTGTTCCTACACCCCCCATCATCCTCACTCACATAAAACTAACACTCCCACTTTTGCAAAATAACTTGTGAACTACACTCTGTAGCTTACTTAGGACATGAATGTGAAGCACCCGTATTCCCACACATATCCTGAACTAACACAAGCCCATACTCATTCCACTTTTTGCAAAAATAACTTGTGAACTACACATTGTAGCTTATTTAGGACATGAATGTGAGGCATCTGTGTTCCCATGCACATCCACAACTAACACATGCTTCATATGTTAATCCCACTTTTACAAAAACAACATGTGAACTTAGCAATGTGCTCGTTGAGCGTGAAGCACCTATCTTACAAATTGTGCGACAAAACAATTCCTAGAAATCAAGTCAAATGAGAAATGTGCACTGTACATAATGTAAGGAAATAATAAATTAACAAATTGCCAGGCACCCAACATTGAGCCCCACATGATTAAAATATACCCAGGCATATAACATATTTGCTTTTTTTACCCCTTTCTTTCTCCTGCCGTTAGAGTATACTATCAATAACTTAATTATTAATTTCAAAATTTTCTGTGAACATTCCTATCAGTGCTTATGTCCACTCGCAGCACTTTGCCAGTTTTGGTTTGGGAAAGAGTTCCACATGCACCCCCTTTTAAAATTATACAGGAAACAAATTCTTATTATTTATGGCCTAACATAAACAAAGACCCTAACCATAAGGCCAAAAATAAAAAAGAATTTGTTACAGGTAGAACTTTGAAGGGGTACATAGGGAACTCTTGCCTTGGTTTGCAGCACTAAACAAAATGGGCCATTCCATGCACAAAATCTGCATGACCTGCAGAAGATTTAAGTGAGGTCTTCCATAGGGAGTATGAATATCAAATGGAATTGCCAATTGGTTAATTACAGTTGCAATCCACAACCCCTCTGTGCAAAACTCTAATCATTACATCTTTCACAGGAAGATTATAAATTCCAAATGCTATTATTGCTCATTGGGTTACTAAACTTGAAATTCACCTCACTTTTGTGTCAGAATTTAAATAGCGCCCTCTACAAGAGGATTGCAGATACATTTGAAATACACAAGTCCTCTGTGAAAGATTTAGGTTAGTCTTTCATAGGGGAGTAAGAGGTTTAAATAGAATAGCCCAATATGACAAAAATAGAGTACTCCATTTTTTATAAGTTACATGTTTTCCCATGTGCAGACCATGACAAAAGCAAAGTATAATGTTAGTGAGCTGAATGTGAGATACCCTCTTCTGTCAGTGGTATAACCAGGCTTTTTCATGTGGTGGTGGTGGTTAGTAGTGGTGTGGTGGTGTGGTGGTGGTGGGGGTGCGTAGGAGGAGGGGGAAGATGGGGGTGTATAATATCATGGGGGCATCACAGACTTCCCACAGAAAACACTTAATAAGAAAGCTTATGATATGATAAATTTACTTTTCTTGATCTCACTTGGGGTGGTAATGAGGATTTTGAGAGGGGGATATTTCTCCCTCCCCTGTTGTGGTTACACCCTCCTTCTGCTATATCCAAGTCAAAACCTGGACAGTCACCACTTCTTGTTACTGACACCATTTTCAAAACTCTCTCCCCAGTGTTATTATTACATGACCTCATAACATGTGTACACTCCTGACCCCCACTAGGAATCTGTCCTACAAACAAGATCCACACACCTATGGGTCAAATTTGGCAAATTCTGTTTACTGAAGTTGTTAAAAGCTACGTCCATGATGAATACGATTAAGCCTGTTTATATAGTGAAAGAGCCCTGAAAATGTTTTGATAAAACCCTTGTGCCACCCAATACTTTCCAATTCACACTTTTAACACAAACAAACCCGCACACACACACCACCCAGTCAGGACACGCTTACGCAGCTCCCTCTCTTCCCACAATGCATACCAGTAGAGATTCGTTGCAGCTTGAGGTGCTGTAGTCTCTTGTAAAGAGCTCTAGCGTCCTCCGCCATTTTGTCTAGCATCGAGCACACGTATCCTGCACCTCTACTTCCTTCGTTTTCAGAAGCGAGTAATGAAGGGGTGGTCCTGTGAAGTGGTGTAAAAACAATTAGATTTATCAGATTGAGATTTGCGAATTATTAAAAGGTGGGGCAATCAATCATGGTCCAATATAATTGTAATATGAATAACATGCTCGTTTACCAAATGAACAACGAAAGCTCCCAGTCCCAGTTTTATTGTTTGAATATTGTTGCAACACTGCCACTAATCACCACTTGGACTGCGCTAGTAATTTTTGTCAAAATCCCATTTTGGGAACTATTCAAGCTCCACTTTTTCCAGTTCACCAAGTCAAAGGTCACTTCCAGGGTGATGACCTGTTAAGAGAGAGTCACACCCTGGGTCAGAGCGCCACATGGGTCCACCAAAAGGGTTTGGGTCAAAGGGCACTTAAACTTAAGAGTAACTTCTTTCTATCATCTTCAGGCATATAGTACAACTCCTCTGCGCACGCCGTGCTTTCTGCGGACAAAATATTGGTCAGAGTTCTACGCTGCTGTCTCCAATTGCAGCGTTGTTTTCTGTCTGGTTAATGGAGTTTTATCTGTGTTCTTCTTTGTTCTCATTTTAAAATTACTAACAATGCCAAATATTATCAACAGAAAAGCAATGGCATTTGAGTTACTGACGACATGCTTTTCAAACTCTGCTTTACAACATACCAGGTATGGCAATTACATAAAAATAAGTATAAGGTCCAACGAGAAAATTCAAGTCATCCAATTTTCTGTGATATGGAGTGATTTCATTAGATTAGACACTCCAATAGATCCGTACTTTGTTTCTACATAAAATAACTTTAAATGAAAAAACAAATATTATTGTCTATGCTTATTATTTCAATAGAAAACATAGCTGTATTTTTGGTATTGCTCCTATAGACATAGAAATTGTCACAATTTTGTAACCAAAGACATTTCTCATCTTAATCCTTCCCCTGGGGATATATTTAATAGAAAGCTTTACAACCAGCACAAAAATCAGAATTTTCACATTTTTTTTAGGGACACATTATTTGTGAAATCTTCATTGCACCTTTATCCCTGCAGTTTCACACTATTAAAGGACAGATAATTAAATGTGCAACGAGAGATTTCATCATTGGTGGCCCCTAAAAAATCAACAGTACTGATTTTTGGCCTTGAATAATCTTGCATCAAAAATATTCCCACTGAAAGTATTAAGCTGAGGAAATGTTTCTTTGATACCAAAATTGTGATATCTTTAATTTCGTATAAAGCAAAATATGAAATTCAGCCTATGTTTTATATGGAAATTTAAGCAAATCAAAATCACATTTTTTCTCTCTTTTAAGACATTTCTGTAGCACATACAAGGTAACAAAATCTATTTGAGTGTCTAATTTATCTGAAATTACAATTATGACACAATATTTGGGTGCTCAAAATCTCTCGTTGCACCTTTAAGAGAAGTATGGTTTCATTTCAGTTTGTTCCAATGTTTTTCTTTGTTTGGATTTCGCTTTTGAGCCTGCCATAACTGCCATTCGGCTCATACCAATATATAACCTTCACCAACAACTTCTTGTACTTGGGTCTCTGATTCTCATCCTTCGTTAAGCTAGAATATTAAAATAAAGATTGATCAAGGATTAGACCAATATTGAATTAATACTTTTACAATAATAACAAGTTTAGTTAGTATCAGAAGTGCTTTTAACAAGCTAAAATAAAATGCATTTGCAGTCGATTTTAATTTTTTTTTATAGCACATATATTAAAATTTGTTATTACCCTAAGCTATGTTGATTTCACTGTAAATTGTATTGTGCAGAAAATCACCGAATCCACATGGGGCCAGAAGGAGCAAGATTTCACAAGGGGGTCAGCGCCCCGTCCACCACCGCCACTCTGTTTTACTCTACAGGTAGAAGGGAAAGGGGTGACTCTCCTCTGACAGTTTTGGAATATGAAATACTGCTTGATAACATTTTTATAAATTCAGAATTTGTTCATCCCAGTTTTGTGTATTAAAATGTTTAAAGCAATTACGACAGGTTAACTTCAAGATTTCTTGTCCTGCCACTGCCTGGTCAGATCAAACCCTGTAAGCAGTTTATCCGTCAGAGGGTGTTTTGAGTCAAGCCCACAATGCACTAGTTTTTGGGAATTTTACCTCAACATGTGTCATGTGATCACTCACAATTCCTATTCTTAACACATAAAAACCTGCTTTTACCGCTCATTTTGTTGCATCAAAGCATTAGTAACTTGGGGAATTTTTGCATGATTAGGAAAATGTCTTGTGGTTTCTTAAACGTTTGGAACCCTTTTTATCCCTAAGTACTGACATGTGTTTAGTACAGTACGGTATAGGCACATTGCTAGCTCATGGGATTGATTCAAAACACCCTCTGTGTTTATCTCTTACATTTGCTAACAAAGTCTCCAAAGTCCATCGCTTGAAGAACAGCTCTGGTGTACTGACAGTTCTTGGAGGTGCCTTCCCTTGACGACCTGTGCTATTTCTCAAACCCGTGTTCCACTTGCGGAATTGAACTACCAGTTGCTAATCACTCTGCCAAACAGAAATGCAACAAATAGAGTTAAAAGCCACAACCAGTCATTATTTTCAAATTTGTATTTTTGATTTTGTCTTAATTAGAACGGGCACAGTGTGGTCCAGTGGATTGAGCAACTTGCCCCGCACTCCCAAGGGTCTTGGATTCGCGTCCCACTGCCGCCACGTGTTGTGGCCCTTGAGTAAGGCACTTTAACTCAATTACTCCTCTCCACCCAGGTGTATAAAATGGGTAGCCAGATTATTCAATGCTGGGAAACATTAACTACTCGCTGTGCGGGAAGAGTGGGCGAACCCCCCAAGCCAAAAAAAATACGGAGGATCTGGCCCAAATCGAGGACAGAGAGATTGTCATTCTCCACGCACGAGCTTGCTAGGCACAACAAATTTTAATTCGCAACATTGCAACAATTACCTTTCGGTGTGAGAATGGAAGCTGATTACAGGATCCTGTACTAACAAAATTGGATGGCAAGGGATAGAGGGAAGAGTGCATGCATGTGCATATATCAGGTGGTGCATAACATTCTACTGAAAAGTTCAGCAAATTTTTATATGAAGTAAAATAAAGTTAAGTGAAAATGACCTAAATCCTGATCATTGTCATCTTTAATTGCACTGATCAAAACATACCTTCAAATATTTTTAAAGGCACTATCACGAATTTGCTATAACCGGAAAACAAAATAATGATCAAACTTCAGATTTGTGCATATTTGTAATGGGTATAGGTATTCTCACACACCCTGCAGTGATAAGACCAAAAGCCACCAATAAGGACAAAATCGGATAAGTTAATCATTAATTGATCTGTACTGACAATATTATTAGTATGGAGATTCCTTATTAACTTTGAACCTGGCTTTCTTTTTTGGGGGAAGGATTTCGGTATTTTCTGCAATTTCTCAGTTGGAAAAAAATACCTAAAACGTACCTTCACTTTTCTGCTATTCCTGCAAATTTCAAATATTTTGACTCATTTGGGTAGATCACTGATAGTGTGTTTAATTTTGAGACTTAAAAATGATTATAAACAATGTGATTTTGTGTATTATTCTCGTATCTTAAATCTTACAGTGTGATACCAAGGGCTCCACACATCTGACCTGACATCATAGCCTTGTCTGGAAGCTGTGGGTCTATTCTTTCTGCTGTAATCGAACAAAATACTCTGTTTTTTAGACAGATGGATTTTAATCACTACTACAAAACGCTGACAAAATAGGCAAAAAACACAATTTTGTTTTATAAATCAGAAAATACATCACCGATCCCCAACCGTGAGTGTCGTCTGCCGTCCGCGGTTTGTGAATGACGCCAAAGGTCACATAGGTCACCACACATGTCACCCCACGCCACCCCTCCTTTCCACCCATTTACATCATCAATAGCCCTTACAGACTCATACGGCATGCAATATAGAAGGGTTAATAATTTGACCACAGACACACAACACAGACTACACACGACCATATGACCAGAGTCATCTCTATGTGCCTTCTGCAATTTTAGCATGCCACACAATAACTGAGGCCTGATTGCATTACCTTTCCTGGACAATTGAATGGCACCCAAAATACCTATCAACACCCCTATAAAAAGAAATGTATGAAAGGGAGATAAGCACCGCAGAAGAGAGACTATCACACCACCATGTGGTGCGAAAAGCATCACAGCATAGTTGAAGGTAGACCACAGGACCCTACTGAGAGAACCATAGGAAGGCTGTGACAGACAAGGTCCAAGGCCTGAAGGAGAAGTTAAGTAAAACTGAGCACCGGTGAGATGAGTCATAGAGACAGAACCACCAGTGCTCCGAGAGTGTCAAAACCATAAGGCCATCAGTAAAGACAGATGCCCACTGAAGAAGTTGTATTTATTTATAATCAATAACATAAGCAATTCTCTTAAAGAGTGGGGCCGGCATGTGCGTGGCATGTTTAGAAAACGCGAAAATTGGAAATTCCTGTATACAGACTACAGAGCAATTTCCTATTCAGCTACTGTCAGTGAAGGTTGCAGAATTTGATAGACTCATGTGGCATTTTGCTACCACTAAAACCACAAACTATTAGGTAAAATGGCCTGCAACAACCAACAAAAATCTTCCCCTACTTTTACCTCCATCTTTGCTTTCAGATGCTCAACAGGATTGGTAATTCCCTTACGATGCGAAC